>VYZU01039813.1:0-10359 GCA_013401355.1 Ceyx cyanopectus | reverse complement strand
CTCTTTCCTTGTATAGGATGCCTCTAAACAAACAAGCAAAAATTACTAATTAAATAAACTGTGCCTCTTTCACTTCATCTGTCGTTGCTCCTAAAATGTCTTCTTTTTTTTTTATAATTTCTTTTTATATAATTGATCAGCGTTATTTTGACTAATGTGTTTGCACAGCTTTGGCAAGAAAATATGTATTTTTTCCTTCTCATGCTGGAAGGAACAGTTTATTTCAGAGTTAAACAGCCACAGGGACCCTTGAGGTGTTCTACATCCTCTAGCTGTGGTATGCACTCTGCTAAGCTTTGAATGATACACTATGCAGCAGCCCCTTTGAGGACATGGCTATGTAAACCATCTTACAGACTTTTTTCCTACCTATATTAAAGGCCTACTGTCTCCAGAAAAAAAAAAAACCACAAAAAAAACCCAAAAACAAACAAAACCAAAACCTAATGAATCCTGTAATTGGAAAAAATTACTGTTAGAAAAAATCAACAACAGGAAAGGGTTGAAATGAAGAAATGAAGAGGTAATTCAAGCACGTGCCTGAAATGCCATCATTAATAATATAATTGGCACAAATATTCTCAACAATGGCTCACTGTTAGTCACATATACCATTGTTTACATTGTTGTGATGCTTAGATTAACGCATATATAACTGTAGGTTAAGTTTGGGACATTTGTGACATGACGCAAGTTAACCTCCTGTCACATATCTGTTTATTTTGTCACCTTCTAAAACAGAAGAGGGACTCAACAACAGAAGCAGATCCCATATGTGCTGATGACCCAATGCCACATGGATTTATTTTGGAAACTGGGATAATTAAATAAAAAAAAATTATTAAATAAGTCCTTTAAATACAATAGCCAAATTATTTTCTCAGTCACTAAGTGTGGCTTAGGAATTTTTACTCTTTTTGCCAGCTGCCAAATGAAGTCACNAGTGACTTCTTCCCTTTTCAGGAATTTAATAATCACTTTATATTCTGGAATCTGCCTTTTATTTTTAAATATTGTAGTTCGATTATAAATACAGTTCCATGGACAGGGCAAATGAAAGCATTTTTTTCTTTGAGCAGCAGGCAAATCCTAGTGCTAGAATATGATTACATATTTAGTAATGTTTATCTGCCTGTAGTTTGCCATTTCATCCTCTGTAATATGAACTAGATTTTACAGAAATCAATAACCTCATACTATGGACAGTCATGGCAAGATTATGGTTTTTGCAAGACCCAATATCATTCATCATATATCATTATGTTCTTTTTCTTCAAGTTTGTCCTGTAAGGTAAAAAAAACAACCAAAACCAAATCAAGCCCAAAAAAATCTTACTAAAGGAAAAATATTAATACAAAGTTTTAATACACAAACTTAAAAGTATGTTTTTAAGGAAATACTTTAGTGTCCACCAAAGAACAACTTGAACTTCATACTGTGCAATATCTTCTTTGGAGCCTTCCCTAGTAAAAGAGAAGTCAGTAAAAGTTAAAAAAGGAATTATTTGAGAGATTACCAGAAAAGAAAATAACATGTCCAACAGCATTCTCCGTTAGTGGTTTAGCAAATCTCTACCTCTTTTTCTGCCACATTTATTTCTCCAAAACATGCATATTGATTAGTTTTTATACTGATGGCAATATTTGTTCTTCTGTTTGTTATCCCTGAAAAAAATAGTATTTACATTAGATTAGGCACAGGAGTTTTACAAGGTTTCTGTTTTTTTCAGAATGAACAGATGGGTCAAAGATAATATTTCTGCCTCTGTTCTGAATGTTCTTTTATTTAAAAAAAAATGTCTTTTTAGCTGCAAGGATTTATCAAGTTTGAGAGCAAAAATCTCACATATTTCAACAGAGCAAGATTTTGGTAGACTATAATTTGGGACACCAAAGTTTCTGAAGATGCATCCATTTTCATTATAAGGTATTTTTTGTCATCCTACTAGGCATAACTTCTTCACTATCCAACAAGAAGAAAAAAAAAAGCAAAAAAAAAAGCAACTTGTTCAACTTCTTTGTCTTCCCTTTACCATTTCATAATAAATTATTGACTTATTTTTGCAGCTTTGCATTGGTTGTGGGGAAAGCCTTGGAAATGGTTGTTAAAGAGCACATGTAAGAGCAGCCCACATCTTGAATCAAGGAGAGCCAACATGGTCTCGGGAATGGAAGGACATGCTTCGCTTACTTTCTAGAATTGTTTAAGCCTGTTTCTGCCAATACAAACACAAGGAATGCTGTGGATACTGTGATTTTCAGAAAACACTTACCAGAAACCTTAACTGAGATTGCTGTCTAACGTTCAAAACCATCATCTAATTCAAAAAGGGCCCTCAGAGAAGTAAAGTCTGACCCTGGGATAAGACACAGGCAAATGGCAAGGCAGGGGCAAATCACCAGGCGACACCTCCACTCAGGAGAATTACACTGAGCATATAGCATCTTTCTTCTTATTGCTACAGAGACATACACAGACATAGTCCAACCTATCTTTTGTGTCAGATATACATGGACATTATAATTTAAAACACAAGGCTGTAATTTCATGAAACAGCTTGTGAGAATTCTAAACTATCTTATGTAAGATGTAAGCTAATGTTCAAAGTTAGCAAGCACTCATTATGACTCTTATGTTGGNTCTTCTTTTTTTGTTACTGCTGTCAAGGTCTTTTAGCTTTAATAAATATTGCATATCAAGCACTAACAATTATTTTCCTATTACAAAATATTACTCAAGCAACACAGCATTAATAACACAATGCTGAGAATATTCCTAAATATCTGTTATCAATTTTGGTAGAACGTAACTTATCAACAGTGGAACAGCCCTGGAACAGCAAGACTTGGAGAAGGTAATTCATTGTTATCAATCCATCCATTGTTAGCAATAAATGTAAATTCCTTGATACACAGGCAAAGTTCAGCCAAATGATCCTTACTATTTAACAGTCCACTCAGGTCATCACATCCTTTTCTCCTAATCAAAAAAAATTTGCTTTGGTGCACTAGCACATCACCAGCTCTGGAGATACTTCCCTATAAAAGAAAAACATTTTTCATGCATTATTTATGTCACTTTTCTATATATTAAAGTTATGATCTTTTTTTTTTTCCTAGACAATACATCCTTCTGAGGCAAAAATACTAAAGATTTTGAGCAGTCACAAGATCTTCTTGCATGTTTTGCATAGGTTTTACTCTAACTTTAAACACCTTGAAATAGAACTATAGATTAGAAATTGTTCTGCCTCTGTCCCACTGCTACTAAAATATTCTCAGGTTAATAAGACAATCAGCAAAGACACAACTGACTAAAACACTGAATCAGGAACTGGCCTAACTCACCTGATGACCCAATCCATGTCTGGAAATTGTGGGGCAGAACACTAGATGGATCCATTACATAGATCCTCTCAACAGTCTGAAAAACAGTGCCTATCCTGAGTTTTTAATTCAGGCCTGGACCTTAGCAACACTTAATTTCCTAGCTTGTTGTGAGGCAGTAATGATGTAGTCACCTTCAAACAGCTCTTAGTTTGTTTATTCTTAGTGATGATAATGCTTTACAAATGACCTGCAAGAACAAATAAAAACATCTTGTCAAACCAGGTTTGATAGATTTCCCCACTGCTGCAGGAGGAACAGCCATGATTAAACAGAGAATCTGAATGGTTGACAGTGGATCTGAGGCAGGGGAAAACTAGGTCTGGGGGCATGTGGGTTGCCTCTACCCAAAAGCAAAAGTGACTTCTTCCCTTTTCAGGAATTTAATAATCACTTTATATTCTGGAATCTGCCTTTTATTTTTAAATATTGTAGTTCGATTATAAATACAGTTCCATGGACAGGGCAAATGAAAGCATTTTTTTCTTTGAGCAGCAGGCAAATCCTAGTGCTAGAATATGATTACATATTTAGTAATGTTTATCTGCCTGTAGTTTGCCATTTCATCCTCTGTAATATGAACTAGATTTTACAGAAATCAATAACCTCATACTATGGACAGTCATGGCAAGATTATGGTTTTTGCAAGACCCAATATCATTCATCATATATCATTATGTTCTTTTTCTTCAAGTTTGTCCTGTAAGGTAAAAAAAACAACCAAAACCAAATCAAGCCCAAAAAAATCTTACTAAAGGAAAAATATTAATACAAAGTTTTAATACACAAACTTAAAAGTATGTTTTTAAGGAAATACTTTAGTGTCCACCAAAGAACAACTTGAACTTCATACTGTGCAATATCTTCTTTGGAGCCTTCCCTAGTAAAAGAGAAGTCAGTAAAAGTTAAAAAAGGAATTATTTGAGAGATTACCAGAAAAGAAAATAACATGTCCAACAGCATTCTCCGTTAGTGGTTTAGCAAATCTCTACCTCTTTTTCTGCCACATTTATTTCTCCAAAACATGCATATTGATTAGTTTTTATACTGATGGCAATATTTGTTCTTCTGTTTGTTATCCCTGAAAAAAATAGTATTTACATTAGATTAGGCACAGGAGTTTTACAAGGTTTCTGTTTTTTTCAGAATGAACAGATGGGTCAAAGATAATATTTCTGCCTCTGTTCTGAATGTTCTTTTATTTAAAAAAAAATGTCTTTTTAGCTGCAAGGATTTATCAAGTTTGAGAGCAAAAATCTCACATATTTCAACAGAGCAAGATTTTGGTAGACTATAATTTGGGACACCAAAGTTTCTGAAGATGCATCCATTTTCATTATAAGGTATTTTTTGTCATCCTACTAGGCATAACTTCTTCACTATCCAACAAGAAGAAAAAAAAAAGCAAAAAAAAAAGCAACTTGTTCAACTTCTTTGTCTTCCCTTTACCATTTCATAATAAATTATTGACTTATTTTTGCNNTTTTTTTTTTTACCAACTTGCATCCAGAGCAAATGTCTGGTCCTCTGCTCTGAGAAGTGATTTAATGGGGCATGATTTCAAAAGAAGAGCAAAAAACTTTGAGTTTCAGTAGCTTATTGAAAGGATTGTTGTGGCTTTAGCTTGTTTTTATTTGGGTTTTTTGTTTGGTTGTTTTTTTTTATTAAAAGATATAGTTGGAGAAAGGCCAAAGGATGTTTTTTTGCTGCTTTTAATCTCTTCACCTGGGAGACATTTCTCATCAATGCATTTGATTTTTTTTTAGCCTTGTTAAATTGTCACACAGAATGTCAGGTATCCTCAAAGAAAAGGGTTACTGTTTAATTGTTGTAATTAACCAAGCGCAATTAACAATCTTTCTGACCTTCACTAAATTGTATCCAGTCTTCCATATTTAATGCATTATCTTTACAGGACTTGCCATTCTTAGTCCTGCATTTCTTGCCACCCACAAGAGCTCAGAACAGAGAATGAAAACCATCACTAATACAGCTCAAGCAGTGTCTCAGCTATGCCTGCACATGGAACCAAGTGTAGGGCCTTACTGAAGGAAGCCATCAGCCTGCTCTATGCACTCACTACATACTCAACACCTCCTTCCCACCAGAAGTACTAATATTATAGACACAACCATCTTCAGAGAGATGAGCAGAATGCATCCATAAAAAGTAATTTGATCTAGATTTATTTGTTTTACATGAATTGTCAGAATGGGTACTTATCTCAAGCAGTTCAGTTTCTCTCCTTAAATTATTAGGATACAATGGTATAAACTCTCTCTGAAGGGAAATCTTTATCTGCTTATGTTGTTTTAGACACATCAAGAAGGACCCAAAGGGTAGTTTTGAATGTAAATGAAAAGAGAATTAAACTTCCATAGATTCATAGACTTTCAAACCATGTAGAATTGTTTATCTGATGCACCCTGTATTTTCTGACTGTCTACTGCAACAGACAACCAGATCATTCCACTTCTCCATTCCTGGATGCCAAGAACTGAAGCTAGATGAGCCATTGCCTCCTGGACTGGCCCCGGCATGGCTACAGAGGTCCAATGAACCTTGTGACAGGGACAGCAAAGCAGTTCCTTGGCAGACAAGGTACAAGTACTCCCACCTCTCATTTCACACTGGGAACTCTTAATCTGTTTTGACAGTGTCACTCACAATGTTGTTTTGTGGGATTATTTTCTTTTCAGTCCTCTTTTCACATTAATCATAATACAGACCACAAAGGATGTCTGTTGATAATTATAGTCAGGTTGTCAGGTAGTTTTGTTTGTCTGTGTATGAGCAAATAAAGCAGATCTAATTAAAAAAAAAAATAAAAATCTGCTTGCTAAAATCCCAGGATTTTTGTTTTTTCTTTTAGATGTATTTATCATTAAAAAATTATTCCTTTGTGCCATCTAACATGGGTGTAGATGGAGGAGAAAAGCAGACATACTTAAATTTATTGAGGTAAAACAACTCTTAAGAGTGTGTCTGCTTAAAAAGCTGATGTCACTATTACTAAGATTACCAACTATGGTATTGTGCCTTGGATTTAAATGAGGAATACAGCACTGGAATCGGTAATATTTCCAAAAATACATACTTATTTTTAGAGATGCTCAATGCAACTCCAGGTAAAAAAAACACTGGATTACAAAATCTATGTCTTCACTATTTTTTGGCATGAAAAGGTAAAAAAATGCAAGACTCCTGAGAAAATGCAGTGCAATACTTGCTCACAGATATTGTTGCTGGAAGTTTTTAAAATACATCATGAATTAATAATACCACTATAGAGCATTTGATACTTATCTTGTAATTTAACAGGATAGGAAAATTACTAAGATCAAAAAACAATAATCATAACATTTCTACAAAGTTCTCTCTAAAATGAGTAACTTCAGTTGAAAGCATAGATCAAAGGACTGATTTATAACAAGACACAAAACAGCTAGAAGTCATCACAAGCACAGATGTTTAGACATGATTCTTAAAGGCCAGATGCAGAGAGCCAGAATCCAGCAACAGGACTGCTCCAAGAGGCATATAGTCCCAAAATTACTCTTTTACTTCAGCACATCCACCCTTCTGGCTATGCCCCATCCTCGTTTTCCTTTTTATGCAGCAAATGTACACAGGTCTTACTGTGTGTAAGACAGGGAGCATACTACATCCTGAAATACCTTCCAAATGCAGTCATAATCTCTTTGCAAAGAGAACCATTCAACTGTGGAGACAACTAAAACACCCTGAATTACCTTCTCTGTAGACCCCTATTTCTGGGCAAGAAGTAGATTTGACAAAAAAAACTCTGCTGAGCATTAATCCCCTGCTGACACAACTGTCATATTCAATCAAGTACGTTTGATGCTGATAACAATGTAGACTCTGTAAAACACCAATGTTGACAGTCACAATTTTTAGCTGTCAGATTATACTCCTCTACTAGCAACCTGTTTTCTACTAAAAATGTTAACTGGTTCTCTGAATTATAAAGGGAAAAAAAAGTGAGACAGGAAGGTATCATGGGCAAAGCTGTAATTATAGAAGGTTCTGGTGACAACAGCAAGCTCTGGAGCCTTGCTCCTCTGGTTAATTATAATGTCATCATCCCCTCAATGCACAATGTTTATAGGACTTTACTTCAGAGCCTATAATTTATTCTATATATTAACATCTAGAACGATAACCATGATATAACCTAGTCATTGGGAAAGGCCACAAACCCTGCAGTGGTATGTCTCAGTGCCAGTGCTGCTGCTGCTTTACTGCATCCGAGCCAGAATCACTGAAAACACATGGTTTTTAGAACTGATCGGTGAGGTAAGTCAGAAAAGCACTGCAAATTGGAGGTGAATTGAAGGAACTGATAGCTCAGTACTTCTGGTGCTGTGCATTTTAACAAGTATCTGCAAAGATATTAATTAACTTATACCACCTTTACAGCAGGTAAGTCAGTCTAGCTGGAGATACGTGTCTGTTAAAATATTAAATGCATGGGCTGAAGTTTACACATTAGGCTTTGGTTCCAAGCTCTTTTTCCCATGTGGAAAACCAGAAACAGATGTGGAGTATCTGTTTCTGATTTCTACTGCAGTTATAGATCAGGAGGAACTCCATCGAGTAAAGCCAGATTACATCTAAGTGAATTGCCTAGTAAATATTGTGAAGGATGTGGAATAGGAGCCCTGAAACTTGTTTCAAGACCACAATATCTCCCCCTCTCTCTAATGTCTCAACAACAAACCCCTCGTATCTCAATTTCCAAAATGGAAGATGGTATTCCCCGTCAGAACAAGCCCTGACCAGAAGCAAAATAAATCTTTTTAAAGCTTAAAGCCAAATGTCTTTTTCTTCAAAGCTTCTCATGATTATGTATCAATTATCTAGCATGTTGATGAAGAAAATTATATTTCTAAAGAAAAGTAGAAATAATAATTTGACTGGAAAGTCAAATTATTGCATTTGATGGAGTATTTGATATTGCCCTTGACATTCGTTCACTCAGATCCAAGATATTGGAAAAGCCACATTGTGACTTGTTCTACATTAAAAACTAGCAACACTTCTAAATAAAACAGAATTTTAAACCCTGCAGCACTAGAAAATACATAGGAAAAACTAAACACCAGTAGAAATGTAGTATAGGCTGAAATGTATACCATTTTTAATGGTCTAGAAATACTTAAATAAAAACGTGTCTCCACACAGAACCATTATGATGCCTGGGTCCTGCTGAGCACAGACAGTGCATTTTTCTCACTCCTACCTTTCGAAACCAACACTTGAAAGATTTTGACATTATTATATCAGGAGCTAGCGTTGAGAGCATGTCACCAACCGAGTTGTGTGAGAGGTGGCAGCTCCAGCTGACAATTTGAAGAGGAACCGTGTGAACAGCGGCTCCATCAGCGGGAGGTGGTGTGTGGTGGTCGGGGGAAGGACGGTGAGGACCACGCGCCTGGCAACGCGGTACATGCTGACTGACGATAACAGTGATGACGAAGACAATGACGCTGCTGCTGCTGGGGAGAAGTACGCGCGGCTGGGGCCGGCGGGTCACCAGAGAAGCTCATTTCCTTCAGGTGTTTCCCATTACTACTTGGACGGCAAAATGAAAGGGAAGGTGTTTAAAATTCGCCTCACGCAACTCGTTTTTGTTTTACCCTGCCTAAAATTACCTTGGATGGGTTTCCCCTGGCAGAATACCTGCAGCCAGAACCCACCGGTGTCTCCGAGGTCGCTACTTCGGGGTGGGAGGGGGGGGGCGAGAGGCGGGCTCCTGTGGGGCGGGACGCGGGCGCCCTCTGCTATCCGCCGGCGGCATCGCCCCCGCTTGGGCGGGAGTGGGGTCGGGGGTAGCGGTGAACTCGGAGCTGTTTGCGGCTTCGCGGGTGAAGGAGGGATTGTAAACAAAGACTGGAGGCAGTTACCGGTGCGTTCAAAGGCGAGGATACACCATTGAGCCTTCAAATCAAGGGTAAAGCGGTGAAAGGCGAGAACGCCGCTGCAGTAGTGAAAGCTGCTGCGATGCACCGACATAAACTGCCTCTGTCTTAACGCCCGGTCGGTAGGTACCGCCAGAGCCGTACCTCAAGCCACACAACTCCAGGGACTTTGTAAGTACAGAAATGAAAAAGGGCCAGCAAAACTGTGCTGCCCCTTAAGAAACACAGACTCTTAAAAAAAAAAAAAAAAAAAAAAAAAAAAAAAAAAAAAAATTTACATAAAAAAAAATTAAAAAAAATTTAGCATGAAGTACATTCAAGCAATCACATCGTCTAGATCTTAGGGTTCTTCCATGCAAATCTGCCTGATGGGGTATGAGGTGTGCCATTATCACATCCAAACCAATCGGGGCTGCTAATAGTCGCAACTCTTGCTGCAGTGATGGCCAGAGATGGTGGCTTTTAGTATGTCATTGGTGCAGCAAAATACCCAGTACAACTGCCAGTGTTTAAATCAGATAGTTTGTCATTGTTCACTTCATAAAGGGACCAGACAAGCAGAATTATTACGTTGAATAAATTCTCATGTTTAACACTGTTCATTTTAGCAAGGCAGAGATAGTGGGCAGGCAGCATCTGACACAAAATGAATGTGGAATGCAAATAAACATCATCCCCCAGCACTTAATCCAGTCTTATGAACAGGTCTTAAAGCAATTTTTAAAGAGGATTTATGACAACCAAAATAAACTAACAGGTCATTTCAGCAAGTCTATATCTAGACAGTGAAAATACTGGAACCTTTGAAAAAGAGACACAAATTCTTTCATTTGCATTGTCTTAAAACAAAACAAAACAAAACCAGTGCACTGTGATGAGGCTTTGTATTAAATATCATGATGTGAGGATTCTTTCACAAGAATGTGGCTGGGCTCATTATAGAGCTTTAAACTATATATGACTGGGGAGATGGGAAAGGCCTGTCCTGCAAAGAGTGGCTGGAGACAGCTGTGGGATGTTGTGCCATCCC
>VYZU01039799.1:54046-66893 GCA_013401355.1 Ceyx cyanopectus | reverse complement strand
CCCGCACCGCCGGCGGCGGCTTCCCCCGGGGCGCCGAGCCCGGTCCGGGGGTGTCCCCGGCGCCCCCCGTGCCGCTGCTGCTGGCGGCGCCCCCCGGCGGAGCGTGGCTGCGGGCCGTGTTGGCCGACTCGCGCTTCTTCTTGGTGTGCATGTGCTTCCTGACCTTCATCCAGTCGCTAATGGTCTCCGGCTACCTGAGCAGCGTCATCACCACCATCGAGCGGAGATACAGCCTGAAGAGCTCGGAGTCGGGGCTGCTGGTCAGCTGCTTCGACATCGGCAGCCTGGTGGTGGTGGTCTTCATCAGCTACTTCGGCGGGCGCGGGCGGAGGCCGCTCTGGCTGGCGGTTGGCGGGTTCTTCATCGCCCTGGGGGCCGCTCTCTTCTCCTTACCTCATTTCATCTCTCCGCCGTACCAGATCCAGGAGCTGAACTCCTCAGTCAGCAACGAGGGCTTGTGCGTGGCGGGCAACGGCAGCGCCAAGGAGCGGTGGGACTCACCGGCTTGCGCCAAGGACTCGGGTGGGAACGACCACTCTCTCTATGTAGCTTTATTCATTTGTGCCCAGATCCTCATCGGCATGGGCTCCACGCCCATCTATACCTTGGGACCAACCTACCTGGATGACAACGTCAAGAAGGAGAACGCCTCGCTGTACCTAGGTAAGGTGTGCCAGCCTGGGACCCGCTACGGCTCCTTCTGCCCTGTGCCTCCTGAACACCATCCGTGCTGAGCTGTCCTTCCCCGGTGGGCTCTTGAAGGAAAATTGCCGTGCTTTCCCATCCTAAAGAGGTCTGTGGAGCGGTGAACAGCGGTGACAGGTCACCCTGAGGTGGTGTGTGTAGAGGGGCTGCACCCACAGCCCCCATCCCGGGAGTGAGCTGAGGGTTCGGTTTCTCTGATGCTCTCAGCACTTGGTGCCTTTTTCAGAAGGTGATGTTAAGTTTGCCGAGTTTCAGGTTCCCTTTTGCTGACACAGAAGCTGTACATCTCTGGTTTTGGTCAACTTGCCTTTTCCGAGAGCCTGTCTCTAACGTTTACAAGTGCTTGGAGGGATTTTGGTGGTTTACTTTCCTGGCATTCATGTGTCTAACTAGCAATGAGTTTTGGCTGGCATTGATAAATTATTGGGCAACTCAGAGCAAAAAAAAAGGATAAAATAGGAAGTAAACCCTTCAGGATTAAGAGCTCAGCGGCAGGAGCTCAAGGGACAAGGCAACAAAGTGCGAGTCCCATCCCTGGTAGATTTCAGCAGGTGCTGACAGGTCTTCCCCAGGGTTGTTCTGACGGTGGGAGAAAGGGGTTTCTGACGGTGGGAGAAGGGTTTCTCAGATACCTGGGTGCTGAACTTTGGGGTGTGGATGTGATGCTGAACCCTGACGTTTTCGGTGGTGTAATGTGCGAGGAAACTGACCCCGCTGTGGCTGCGGTAGAAACAAACCTCTCCCCTGATGGGGATGGGGTCCCGAGGGGGCTGAGGGAGCTGCCGAGGGTTGGGTCCACTCTGCTTCAAGGTGTTCTGCTTCTCTGGTTCCCTTTGCTTCCAGGGCTGAACACCAACCGTGGCGACCATCGCCCCTTGGAGGGGATGTGCTCGGGACCTGTGTGTAATTACTGTGGTAACCACAAGTACTGAGGAGGATCAGTGTTCTTGATTTGTTCTTCACTTGTTCTTCAGCTGGCTGTTCCCTGAGCTGTTCCAAAGCCATGCACAGCCTGGGGGTGACTGCAGAAAGCCCTCGGGCACTGGTGGTTTTCAGAAGGTGTTACCAGGTGGTTTTTTTTCTGCTCTTTTACCAGCTTTGCTGATCTGTCCAGTGAAATACTTGACAAAGTGTTTTTTCCCCTCTCCCCTCCTTTGCAAAAGGTTATGTGGTATGGAAATTTAGATGACCCAGCTTTATGGGCAGTATGAAACAGAAGCATCGTGTTGCCAAGGTCAGGAACTGTAGTTTGGAGCAGCAGCGAGGGGGCTGAAACTGCTGCAATTAGATGATTTCATACAGTCCCCAGAAACATGTGAGAAAAGGAGATGGAAAGGTGAGGAGTGGAGGGGAGAATGGTGCAAGGAGGGGAAGAAGCCTTCCCCAAAGGGGGAAGCAAGGTCAGTGGTGGAAAGTCCTTAGTGGGTGGGAGGAATGATGCCAATCAAGGAGGCATTTCTAGCTCAGGAAATGGTAATAAAGTGACTCAGGTAACTTTTAATTGCAGCAAAGATCAGCCTCGAAGTTAACAAAGGCCAAGGACACCAGCAGCTGTTGGAAGACTGTCACCCTGTACCCACTGGGTGCTGAAGGCAGCAGTTCCCTCCTGTGGAGTGGAAGTTTGCATCTAGTGATTCAAAAGAGTAAAGATGAGGTACCTGGCTGCAATCCAGGAGAAATTCATGCCTGTGATCTGATGGTGTCCACAGGGAGGAGAATTTAAATGATCAGAAAGCAGGTTTAAGTGTCGAGTAAAATGGACTGTCCCCTCCTTTCAGTCTTTAAAGCTGCCCAGGACCTGTTGCTTCTCATTGGAAATCTTGGTATATTGTCTTTTTTTATAGTGTGAAATTCTGAGGGAACTTTTAATTTGCCGCCTGTCTCGAGGCTGTGGGTGTGTTTCTGGGGTGAGGGATGCAAGTGATGGCAAAACACGTGTGTGGGGGGCACGAGCTGCCAGCATGGAGTGGGCCGGGGACTGGGGTTTGAAGACAAGAAAGCCTGGTGAGCTGGGTCCCGAGTGAGGAGAGTTAACTTGTTAACTCAGAAGGATCCTCAAGCACAGAGTGAAGATCACTGGTGTGTCTGTAGTCATGCTGGCATTGCATTCTGTGGGTTTTCCAAAGGAAGGTAAGGCAGATTGTGTTCTGATCAGAACCCTTCTTTAGAAGCCTGCACGTGGCAGAAGTTCCACCGAGCTGCAGGACCAAGAGTTCTCCCACCTCACCACTAACAGCAAGCCAGTAAAACACCCCCCCACCCCGAGCATCACTAATCCTGATTCTGCAAAAACTCACCTTATGTGGCTGTGGGAGCTATTTTATTTCTTTTCCCAGTTAATCCAGCTCAGGGCTGGAGGGGTGATAGCATATCCTCTTAAGCGTAGGCATGCGAGCTCAGCCTGGACAGCTGTTTTAACATTCCTGGCTGGAAAGTCCTTCTCTCAGAAAGCATATTTGCTGCTGATACGTAGTCTCTTGGCTGCCCACACCCCAGTGCATCTGTTAGGGTGGCACGGAGCCAGCTCACAAGGTGCCGTGTCCGTGGTTTTTGGTGGGACAAAGGTGGCAGGCAGGGCTGTGGAGGTGGGCTGCCTGCATAGCCGTGGTGAGCTCGCCTTCCAGGCCACTTCTGCTCCTCCTGCCCCTGCAGCCTGGCGGGACTTTGATGCCCTGCTGCTGACTTGGGGAGAAATGAGTGACATCAGCCTTGGAAACCAAGTGACCATTGTAGCAGGTGCTGTGGGAATAGGAGACCCGGCTCCCTTGATCTCAGATAATCTGAACTGCAAGTTACATGCTTTCCATAAAAACTGGGCAATGTCTAAGTTGTCTTTGTCCTCCCCTAAAGCCTCTCCTTCCTGTGCTGAGCTGCCCCACACAGCGTGTCTGCAGCAGCTGACAGCACACGGGCTCTCCTTTTAATGAATTAATGCATTAAATTAATTGCAGTGTAATTTGGAGTCCAATTGGACTTCACGGGTATCGCTTTGTACCCTTGATGCTGCTTCTGCTACTTGGCAGAACCAAGTGCTGGAAGCACAGTGTGTTTTTTCTAAACACTGTGGGTTTTTTTGTAGGGATCCAATAGTTTGTATTGAATGTAACTTACACCTTGTGATTGTATCACAAATCTTAAAAGCAGGTCCTTGAAATTAGCAGTGGGGCTTGAAAAGGGAAGTGTGATTGGTGGTGTTAAGGTGCTTGAATAATTGTGATCAAATATTTTGCTTTTGAAAGTGGGTATTTGTCACACACCAGTCACAGACCAGAGCGAGGTTTTGATCTTGTTCTCAGAACAGAAATAAGACTCAAAACGGAGTCAAGTGCCAAGTGACTTTATTTTCCTGACAGCAAGTTCACAAAGCAAAGAGGGAGAAAGAAAGGAAGAAAAGGGACAGTTGTGGCAGCTGCCACCACGGGTCTGCAGTGCCCCGACAGTCCAGTTTGCTTCCAGGTCTGGTGAGAGAATATTCCATCTGATCTTGGTTGTTCCTGCTCTTTTATCAGGTTGTCCTGTTGAATATTCATCCTTTTTTTTGGTGAACTACTTAGTATATTCCAGTATAAAGCTGCTTTACTTGCCCCCAGCCACCCCTTGTTGCTGGCACACACACCCAGGCACCGCCTCTGAGGGGTCTGGGGTGGTTTGCAGGGGTCTCTGGACCCCTGGTTGTGGGCACATGCTCAGGGGCTGGGTGGCAGTTCTCGGAATCAGCTCCGTGTTTGAGTTTGTAAGAAAACAGGAACTTGTAGCCCTGTGGTCCAGTCGTCCCTCAGCTTGTGGTCTGATGTTTACCGACGGTGGGGCAGCAACGCTGAGACAAACAAAGTCTCTGACAGCATCGTAGCAAAAAAACAATTTATGTGGAAAATTCCTGCTTAGAAAGGCAACACTAGGTGTTAGAGAAATGCTGCATTCATGACAATATTTTGTCATTCAGGAGTTGCTTTCTCCAGTACCCCCAAAAGTGCCCGGCCGATGAATTAGTCACTGTGCTAAGGATGTTTTATTTCAGATTCCAGAACACTGTGGGCTGCTTTAGGGTATGGTATGGGAAAAAGGTCTAAATCAGCTTAATTTCATGCAGACTCCGTAGTTTTGGGTACGAGCCATAATTACAAGATGCAAAGATAAAACCTTTTAGGAGATAAGAGATGAAAAATGCGATAAACCGGTGTAAATGAGGTTGGTGCAGATAATGGTTTGAGAGCCAGGGAAGTAAAATAGAAAACCATTGCCTAACCTGGAAATAACTATTCTGACTAGTCTAAAAAATACCTTGAACTCTGGCATTGTTTTCACAGGGATCATTTGTGGTTTGCTGTTCCTGGCATCAGGTAAACCTCACAGATGCCACCAGGGGATGGGATCCGCAGCCCGCTGAGGGTGTCGGGTCCTCTGTGCATGTGCAGTGAGATCCCTGAGGTTTTCCAAGGCAGGATCAACTTTCTGGCTGAGCAGGAGGCGCCATCTGGAAGCAGTGAGGGGGCTGGCCAGTGTTTTGTTGTAGTGCCACTGCTGCCTGGTACCCGAGCAGCCTGGTTTCCAGCAGGGTTGTCTCAGCCTCCACCCCTGCAGACATAGTACGTTGGTTTTTACAACGTGCCTGTGAGGGGGAAAAATATTATAAATCAAATATATAAAGCAAAAGGTCTGAAAAACACTGATCAGCGTTTTTTATGGGTTGCTGTACTCCCCCTGGAGAGAGCAGCGTGCTGAGCTCTTTCACAGACACAGGATTTCAGTGTCTCTGAGTGACAGCCTCACCAGGGTGTATCCATCTGCTGACACCATGGCTTGGCCACCAGCAGTGTTTTGTGTGAACCTGTGCTGGTGCTGTGTGTGGGCTCAGCTGGGCAGAGCTGGCAGCAGGCTGAGCACACCCTGCTCTGGGCTGGGTGGAGGGAGCATCTCGGGATGCAGGTGAGGAGGCTGCTGGGGCATAGGGATTATCCCACATGGAGGATCCAGCACTCAGAAGTATCAGTATTGTGCTTCTCTGGCATTTCTGGAGCATCTTTTTGGTTAAAAGCTGATTGGACAGCAGGCACAGTTCCTAATAACTATTTCATACAGCACTGTGCTGTTTTATTGACTTTTCCTATGGCTGAGGAAACAGAAAGATAATTTTACTTTGCTTTTCCTCAGTCTCCAGCTCCATAGGTGGATTAATCAATTTTTTTTCTAATCCTAGATACCATTTTCTTAGGCATTTAGAGAAGGGGTGTCCTGTGCCCGTGTCAGCAGTGTGTGAGGGCAGCCTGTCCTCAGAGGTTTTCTGCCCGTGGGTGATGCATCTTCCCTGGCCCTGCCAGAGTCAGGTCCCTCTGGAACACCTCCTGCTCCTCCTGTGGAGTCCTTGCCACGAGCTGTGTTGACAAAGCATCACCTCCAGTGACAGGCAGAATGTGCTTTGCCCTTCTGAGGAGCAGGAGGAGACTCGTTCACGCGCTTCCCTGATTGCCACTTTGCTTTTATGGCTGGATGCAGGGGTCTGGGATGCACTGAGCTCCCAGCCCGGTTGTTTTCCTTCCTCAGCATTTGTCCAAGTGGATTTCTGAGGCTGACACTGCCCTTTCCACCTGGTTGAGCCTGGGAATGGAGTTTTCTTGGAGAGCAGCTCCTCTCTTCTCTGTTGAGCTTGGCTGCAGGGCTGGTTTGGGCAGAAAAGCATCTGAACCTGCCGTGGTCCCCAGAGACCCGTGGAAACTTAGATGTGAAAGTGGCCTTTAAGTAACAGCTCGTTTGTACCTTCTCCCAGGAACTGAAGGCTTGGGCTGCAGTGTCTGATTACCCAGGGCTGGAAACTCTAGCTGGCTGCTGGGATCCCCAGCTGCTCTCTGAGGGGCCACTGCTGCTCCTGGGGTGAGGGGATCAGAGACCCTCTGTGTTTCCCACGGCTCCCCTCGGCGTGTGGCTGCCTCTCTGGGAGGACTCCATTGCTGAGAAGGGGCTTCTGCCATCAGGAGAGCAAGGCTGGATTTTTCCCCACCATCACTGAGGCACACAGGCTTCTGTCTTGGCTGTGCAGCAGGCCTGGGCAATTATCTGCGTGAGGCTCAAGCTGCTGTTTGATCCTGAAGGCCAGCATCTAAAAATTCTGATTAAAAGAGCAGGTGAATTAATTTCATCCATGGATTTTAAAAAAGCGGAAAAGTAGCTCAATCATGTTAGACTCTTTGGTCTCATGTGCTCTTTTTAATCCTGTTTCCAGTGCTTTTCATCCCAATAGCACTTTAAAAATGCTTTTTACTTGAAGTGTGAGCTCAGTTTTTATTTTTTTTGTGTTTTTTTTTTTTACATACTTCATTTCAAAACAGCTGAGGAGCCACCATGTGAAAGTGGCACATACTTCTTCACCTGGTCCCCTCTGGCAGGTGCTACCTCTGAGTGTAGGAGTCAAAGGTTGTCTCTGGGTCATGCTGCTGATGGATGGGATGGTGAGGGTCCTGTTTTGTCTGGGGCAGGTTCCTGGGCCAGCTGTGGTCATTAGCAGCAGAGCAGCTGCCCTGAGTTGGCTACAGGTGTGTCCCATCCCATAAACACCACCCTCAGTGTAAAGGGGGAAGCTGAGGAGGAGAGAGCTTCTCCTGATCTTCCTTCTCCTGCTTTTCCCATCCCTGGAGGATCTCCCCTTTCTGCTCCTGAGGTTGATTCCCTGTTTGTGGTGGCAGCTGCACCTTCCCTGGGGTGAGTGTAACTTCATGTTGGTGTCAGTTTGGCTGTTTCCTTAGTCCTGTTGTCCTCCCTGGGCACAGGGGCTGGAGCTCAGAGTTCCCACAGCAGACAGCTCTGCAGTGTGCACAGGCTAATTTCCACCGAGTCAGACACATCCATACCCCAGTCCTTCCAGGTGTCCAGAAGAAAAAAATAGGAAATTTCCCATGCTGATAAAGAAGGTGTGATTGTCTGGTGGCACAGAGAAGCAGGGTCTGTGTCCTGGCAAGCAGGGGGCAGTTTGGGTGCCTGTTGTGCTGTCACGAGGCCAGAAATTGAGATGTGCTGCCCAGTGGTAACAGGAGAGGTACCAAACCTGGGTCTTTCCCCTTCCCCTGTGCTCCAGGGAATTTGCTCTCACTCAAGAGCTGTTCTGTGCTGCCACTAGACCCCATAGTCTAATCTATGAGCACTAATTCTCCTGCAGAGAAACAGCTTTCTTGGCAGCAAGGACAAATTACACCCGTGAGAAACATCGTGCTCTGGTATGAATTACATTTTCTGGTGAGTTTGGAGGAGTTGCAGTCGGGGAAAAACATGTATAATTTTACTTCTAATTTGGACAAGCAGAGGTGAAAATTATTGCAAGCCAATAAACACAAACTGTGTGGTGTGAAGTGCTTGCAGAGCAGCTCTGCTGTTGCTTTGGAAAAATCCAAACTGCTGTAGTGTGTTAGGAATGTAGTGAGTTTAACTTGTCTAGTTCAATAAGATGCTCAGATCTGAGCATTAGGATTTCTCCAAAGTACAACTGCTGGGCTAAGCAACTCTTGGAGTGCTGCACTGATCCCTTGTTCACAGGGCCTGGCTGCAGATATTAGAAGAATGAGATGAGCAGGTGGCATGACCCTGGTGCCTGCGTCAGGCCCTGGATGCTCCTGGGGCTGCTGCTGCCTGCAGCTTTTCCCCTGAATCGGGGCACGGGGGGTGAGGAGGGAGCAGCACCTGTTGTTCTGTGTGTGGGGGACTGAAAATTAACACAGTGGGTCTGCCCTTAATTGGGGCTGTATTGAAAACAAAATATCTCTTTTTTTTTTTTTTTTTTTCCCATTTTTTTCCTTCTGGTATTGTTGAGCAACACACCAGTGTGGAGCTCAGGAGCCAGCAGCTGGTGGCTTTCTGACGTGGGCAGGGTGAGCTGCAGAGGAGCTGTGTGGGTGCCAAGAGAGGAGGCAGCCCCAGTGCCACCCTGAGAGCTGTGCTGTGTGCCATGCCCCAGCAGACAGTAATCCTCTTAGGTGGGATTGTGAAGCAAGTAATAATAGAGTGCGAGTTGGTGTCAGCAGTGCAGAGCTGGGTTCTGATAAACAGACCTGTCATCTCTGTCTGCAGGGTTCCTTAGTGCTTCTTCATCTTCACCTTAGCCCCATCCTCCTCTCCAGCTGCAGATGTTGCACAACTGGGCCGACAGCTGCAGGCAGCACCTTTCTGTTTGATGCACTTGCTTTTCAAAAGGCCACAGGGATTTGAGCTTTGTAATTCATCTCGTTTCCCAGCAGGAAGAATTCAGATGAAGAGCAACCCGAAGATCCCTGTCTGTGTGTGAAACGTTGGAGCTGCTGTGTGAGGCACCCTGGCAGGTCTGGGGCTGCCCCAGCTGCTCTGTGCCCCTGTTCATCCTGGCTGGTACCCAGGGAGGGAGTGTGTGCTGGGGGAGAGGAGCAGTGGAGGTGTTAAATTAATTCTGATGTTTTAGTGCTCAGGGAGGCCAGAGCCAGGATGGGTTTCTGTGCCTTGGTCCTGTGGCTCTTGAGCCTGGTGTGGAGCAGGCATTATATTCAGAGCAGCTTTCCAGAGAAGCCAATAAATCACAACTGGCTGAGGCACACTCCTGTGTCCCCTGCAGATAAAGAGGTTCCTCTGATGCTGAGCAGGAGCAGGGGGAGGTCTGCAAGGCTTTGTCATCTTTAAACAGAGAGCAAATCCTCTTGGGATTTTTGTACCAAATGTATTCAAGTAACCTGGAATAATGAAAATGCATGTCTTTTATTCCTACCAAACCAATTAGGGGAAAAATAATCCAGGGTTTCTTTTCCACTGTGGAACCCGTTTGAGAACAGGTGTCACTTTTATTAATCCCAGTTGGCTGCAAAGGTACCTTTGATGGAAAAATGTTTGGCTATCAGTGTAGCTTATTGTATTATTATCAGTGTAAGCTATTGTAGCTTATTATGCCAGGGCCTGGCATGTTGAGATAACATTTTTTTTAATCTTTCATTCTCAATTTTGGTTGTTAATTTCGCCTTCTATTCATTCTTGAGTGAAAAATACAAGTTCTGTCCCTTTTGGTTTGATGATCTCATTCTGTGTAGCTCCTCTTGCTCCTCTGTTCATCTAATGTGCTGCTCAAGACACATTGAGACTCCAGCAGGCTGGAGTGAACGGATTTTTCCATTCATTCCCACTGGGAATACCAGTTCCGTGCCCTCAGGCTTACCTGTTTTGACTTTGCATCTCCCTGATGGGTTTGGGCAGTGCTCATTAATAAAGAGGTGATGCCTGTGCTGTTTCCTCTTGGTGCAGGAGCATCACTATCCCCAGCTTGAGGCATGCTGCTATTCACAGGCAGTTTTGGTGACTGCAAAGGGCCATCCACAGACTGTGCAGTTTTGTTTGGAGATGGCTCGTGTTTGGGTAACCCTATGTCACCTCTCCTCCCAGTGGTTATCTGCACCAACAGCTTTACTGCTCCATTTTTGTGTTGTTTTTAGTATGTTGTTGCATTGAGCTGATTGCCTTTCACTACATATATTCAGATTTTGCAGGTATTGTGTGATTAAAGTAGTAGTATTGCACGATGGCTCCGTCCAAGAGCTGCATTAGTAATTAGTCCATCTTTTCTCCAAGGAATAAATCAAAATTACTAGATTAGAGTAATAATATTATTATTTATGTCACAAGAAAAAAAAAGCTGCAGAAAAGTGTTGGGATTTCCCTGTTTTGATGTAAGCAAAATCTACTCATTAAATATATTTTATTTTCACATGTACTTGATAAGCTCTTCCTAAGCCTGGTGAGCAGTTTGTGTGTCCAGGCAGCAGCTGTGGGGATGTTCTGGCTCTTGCTGCTCTGTCAGCCTGGCAGAGGGATGCCCTGGGGTGGCTCAGGACAGCTGGAGGTTCCCTGGCTGGTGCCTGGGCACACAGAATGCTCAGCTGGCACACCAGTGGGATGTGTTAAGGGCACAGGGGTGGCTCTGGACCTCTCCTTGCTGGGGTGGGGACTCAGAGGTGTCTCCAGGCTGGGAAGGAGAGGTGAGGAGGTTACTTGTCTCTTGGCATCCTCCTTGGCAAAGGATGACGACTTGTTTCTGCAAGATCTGTGACAAAAGGAGAAGCTGTGGGATAATTTAATGATTTATTGGGCCAGAAGGGACTGCTACGTTCATTTGCTGTGACATCTGTGTTGAATCAGATTCCATTGCAGAGTTATCCCTGTCTGTGTAAAACCACCCAGCTTAAAATGAACCTCTGTGTCTGGAGACTCTGCCATGGCCCTGGGAATGGAATACACTGAATTACCTGTTAAAATAAGTCACTGCTGTGGAAGTGTGTGTGGAGTTGGCTGAAGGTCATCAGTACAGGGCTTCCAGCCACCGCGTTTTTCACGTCTGCCTGCTGAATGTGAACGCTGCTTTGGCTACTGGAGAGCAACAATATTCCTAATAATGTGATACTCTAAGGAGCTCAGAAGCAAAGCTGTTGTGGCCAGTTCTGCTCACAGGAGAGAGAAGCAGAAGGAACAGTCTTTATTTACCTCCCCCCCCCAAAAAAACCCCAAACCAAAACTACAAACCAAAAAGACTAAAGAAAAAGTTGACCAATTTTCCCCCCCAAAGTGTCAGCTGAATAATTAAATTGCCTCATTAGTGAAAGTAACTACAGGTGATTTAGAATCAGTTTTTGTACATCCACCATGTATGGTGTTTGGAAATACCTTGGAAGGATCCCTGTAATATAATAATTTTCTCTTGGAAATGCTGGCACTGCAAGTTAATAATACTTTTATATTTTAACAACATATTAACATACCTTATTGTGACTGGGAATGAGCTGCAAATGGAGCCCTAAATCACTGTGACTATTTATATCTTAAAAAGGAAGATGATTGTAATTATAATATTACCATTAAGGAGGAGAATTCATCTTTTGTAGGAGCAGTTGGTTCTTCAAGGCTACGCTTGGTGTTTAAACTGAGCCATTTAGTAGCAGCAGTGAAGATGTGCTGATGGTTTTGCTCTGGAAAATCATTCAATTACATCTTGATTTTTGGAATATATTGATATAATGCTTTTACACGTAGAAAAATATTTTTATAAGGTTGAAATATTTAATATTTATTAGAAAAATATTCATATTGTGTTATTTTGACCTATGTAGGAATACAGGCTAGCACTGAAAAATGCAGAGTTATTCTGCCCTGACACACACACAAAACCAAGCCATGTAAAACACATTACTTCAAGTCAAACCAAAATATTTTCATACTTTTCATTTGTTTATTGACTTTCATGTCAATATCTGTTTTCCCTGGCGAGAGGCACACTGCTTTCTCTCAGGACCCCCAGGAAACTGTCTGAGCAATCACATGTGTTTACAGACCCAGTTTGTGACCAACAGGTGATGTTTGTGGTGATTTCTGTCCAAAACACAAACAGGAATGAATTCCCTTCCTTTTGGCTCCCTGCAGAGCTGCATCTCCTCCCTCCTCCATTTCTTGTTCTCTGCATTTCTCGCCTGTCTGGTAGCTGCAGCCCTGCTCTGGCTGGTGGAACAGGGCTCTTTTGGGCAGCAGCAGCCCTGTGCTGTCTCATAGGAGCAGGTGAGGAGTGCTTGGGACTGGGGAGCACTTTGTGCCTCCATGGGGCATCCCCTCACCCTTTCCCTAACAAAGGGTTATTTCTTCTGTAAATCAAGGTATAAATAAATATATATACACACCCACATATATATATAAAAAACATAGTGTCCCCTAGTTGGTTTTACTTCTGCCCTAATTCTGGTAGAAGTGATTAGAACCATGAAGAACATTTTGCTGTTGGCTCAGAAGCAGGATCTGCTTTGTTGTGGGCAGTGGTGGATGAGATGGGGATGTCTGTCGAGGTGCCATCCATCTGCTGTTCACCAGGAGATTGCTTGAGTGGGGCAGAAACTCACGTTGGTGCTGCAGCAAGAACCTCTGCTTGCTTTTTGTTCCTGTGTTTGAGAATAAAGAGCAAATTTTGAAACTTTGGAGGCTTTCACTAAATGATGCTGTTGTCCAAAATAAATAGCCTTGGCTATTTATAACTGTTACACATGGATGGAAATGTTTTTCAGTCTTTTTGACCTGCAGTAATATTTTCAGTATGTTTTTAAATATGGCTGAATGTCTCTGCATTTCACCTTACCAATTGTTATTTAATATTTTCTTTTTTTTTTTT
>VYZU01039799.1:0-54034 GCA_013401355.1 Ceyx cyanopectus | reverse complement strand
TTTTTTTTTTTTTTTTTTTTTTTTTTTACTAAGACTATTGCAGCCTTCAGACTTTCCAAATGCAGAAAAATAAGTACTTTGGTAACACAGTAAATGCTAATAAAGCTAACAGGGTCATCTGCAAATTACTGGAATAATGTGCTTTTGCTTACAGGCAGATTTTCAGTCAGATATGAGTAATGAGCTGTAATTCCTGTTGTTTCGGTTGAAAGATGAAAATGCAAGTTCAACTTTCAAAGAAAACAAGAAGAAATGCTCTTTGGCTTGCCCTCCTTTCAATCTATTAGCAAGAGGTAGTCAAGGGAGAAGCAATCACCTACCTTTTCAATAATTAGCCTGTGCCTCCTAGGCAGAAATCAATTTTTGAAAGGAAATTAATTCCGAGAGAACATGATTGAAATAATTTCCCCTCTTTCCTTCTTTGTTCTGTTGCTGGTGGGACAAGGGAAAAGTGAATATATATAGAAGTTCTTTGGCTATCCACACCAAACCTTCCCTGGGAGCAGGTCTCCTGGCACCTCAGCTTTTTCCCTAGGCACAAAGGGGCTGGTTTTGGAGAGTGATGAGTTACACAGAATGTGTCTCAAACCCACCTTTGAAACTCAGATTTTTGGGTGCAGTGACTCAGTCTGTGCATAACAACCAGTGAATCCCAGATCCATAGGTGCCAGGTATTAATGGGCATCTTTTTATTATTATTTTTATTATTTTTAATGATTATTTTAATTAATGATTACTTTTATTATATTTTAATTATTTTTATATTTTTTATTATTATTATATAATTATTAGTGTTCTGCCAAGGAGCTGGTGCTTACTCCTGGTTCTGCCCATGGTCCACACTCTAACTTCTTCTCCTGTGCCTGGTAAACCTCTCCAGGGTCTCCCCTGCTGCTCCCACAGTCTTTCTCACTCCAAATCTTCCTTCTGTTTGCTTCCCTGTGATGGAGCTGGGGAGTTCTGCTTGCAGGCCAAATTCCAGCTTGGTATTTTTCAGTTCCAACTTGGAGAAAAGGAGATGAGAGGCAAAAGAACAACCCAGCCTCAGTCTAGCTTAGTTAGAAGCAATGCTAAAGAAATGAAAATGAGTTTCTAAAGAAGTTTAGATCAACAGTGTCCGTAAGCACGTGCCTGGTGATAGTTCCTAATTAAAATGAAACGTGTGTGTGTGTGTAGCCTCAACTGCCAAACCATAAAAAACAACCCAGCCAAGCAATTAAGAGGCAGTGATGAGATATTCCCATTTGTCATGACTAAACGGAAAGAATGACTGGGAGTCCAGAGGCTCCCCCCGCATCTCTCCAGGCAGCCAGGCAGCTCCAGTGTCCCCTCCTTAGGAGCATCACTGAGCAGTGGGGGAGAAGTGCCAAGTCCTGCCTGCCTGGGGGAGCACTGGGAGGGGTGAATTGGCTCCTCTGGATTTGGATTTCAGTGTCTGAAGCAGTGGGGAGTAGGACAATTAAATGATCAAGCTAGTTAATTCTCAGGGTTGGCATGTTAAAGGATTCTAAAATAATTTGGAGTGGTATTTGCTTAGGGTTTAGTTTCTTTATCTTTTCCCTAACAGATTTATTACTAAAAGTGTTCTCTTCATCTGGCATTGGCAGATCATTGGACATACCTGTGTTTAATTTAACTTCCAGCATTTTTAGTGGAGTGCTAAGCTGGACCACTTCCTTAGTTGCATGGTGGGTGTGTAAAATTATACTGTGGTTGTGCTTCTCTATAGATTTGCTGCCTACATCTGTAGAATCTGCCTGTGAAAATAGTGACAGATATCTGCTATAAAAAGATCAAGGGAGGCTGCTGGAGTAGTTGTGTTGCTCTATTTATTGTTTTGATTGGAGCTCTGCATCTGAGAGACTTCCAAAGTCCTGGTAACACTAATACATTGTGAAAGGAAATGGTTTAAAGATCTGATCTGTGCATTGTGATCTGAATGGCAGCAGTGCTCAAAGCATTGTTTTTTCCTGAGCAAATAACCACATGAAAGGAAAGCTCCTAAAGCATAGAGCATAGAGGGGCTTGGTGGGGTGTTCAGGAGGGAAAGGAGGAAGTTAATTGAGTTCCTGATGTAAAAGCTTCTGGGAGGCCAGCCTGGCTTCTGCTCACAGCTCCTGGGCTGTGGATGAGGAGGGTGGCCAGGGCTTTCTGGGTGGCTTCTGTGGGGGTGAATCCAGCCAGGGTGAGGTAAACTCACCTCTGTGAATAGGAGTGATGGGTGAGAGGAATAGTGAAGAGCTGAGCCCTGTTCCCCACCAGAACCTCTGTCAGCTCTGGTGTGTGGAGATTCCACCTCAGTTGGTACCCCGGAGCAATGCCCTGTGGTCACTGCAGTGGCACCACAGCTTGGCCTCCAGAGGAGATGTGCTGCCAGGAGCTGAGAGGGTGCTCTGGGGATGTGGGGATGCTTCCCTGGCTTGCACAGTCCCAAATGCCAACCTCAGGGCTGTCTCTTTTTTCTAGCCCCCCAAATTAACCAATGCATGGAGAAGTTGGGATTATATAAAGTTCATCTTGATGTTGCTGTGGGAGCTCAGTCCTCAGGTTGCAGACGGGCAGCCTATAAACACAGGGCTTTTCTTGCAAATTCTTCCTTTTGTTCTCCCTTGAGCTGCTCTTCCAGGGTGTGTTGTTCAGCTGGTAGGACACAGAGTTATTGCTGTGAAGTAAATTACACTCCTGGACTTCCACTCCATGCCTGTGGAGGGTTCATTTTATCCTTTGCATCCCTCTTCACCAATCCATACCCTCCTGCTAATGGCAGTGAGGAGTTTTGGAGTAAAAATTTGAAATCTACAGTTATAAAAAGATCTAAAAAGTCACTAAAAAGTATCTTGCAAAATCTACTGAAATGGGCCTGCTCTTCTGGCAGGAATAAACACGTGTGGAATACACAGGGTGCACGCTGCGGGGTTTGCAGGACACGCAGGGGGTGGGAGGGATGGAGCAACACGCTGCTGCTGCCACTTTTTCAACCAAAGTGGGGTGGTTTTTTAGAACCCAGAAGGCAGAGAAACTGCTGTAGCCTGCTGGTGGTGTGTGCCTGTGACTCTGGGACTGGCATCCCTAGAACAAGTTGGAGGGTTAACACTGGGCACTCGAGGATGCCATAGGGACATATGCTGTATATTCCCATGTGGAAGTTGTCATTGGGTGTGATTAGAGGATGAAAATATCACGGCAATACTTTGACTGTCCTCTGCCTCAGCATATTCAGCAGAAGCTGTCACCCTTGGAGGCTGCAGAAGAGGGCTGTGGAGGTTTTGGGGTACAAAGCTCCCTGCTTTAAGGAGCATCGCTGTCGGAATTCACAGGTGGGCAACTGATGAAACATTCACTTTATTGACGTGGGACCCTGACTTTCTGTTTCCTCAGCCATGATGTACGTGATGGGAGCCCTGGGCCCTGCAGCCGGGTACTTGCTGGGGGGGCTCCTGATTGGTTTCTACGTCGATCCCAGGACAAGGGTGTCCATCGACCAGAGCGACCCCCGCTTCATTGGGAACTGGTGAGCGTGGAGCACGGCTCACGGCTGCTGGGGGGCTGCTGGGGACTGCTGGGGGGCTGAGGCAGCCTGGGGAAGCCTGGCCCTCCTGGGCTGCTTCCAGGCAAGGAAGGGAGAGGTTTCTGCAGGTGGCTACAAGCTGGCCTCTGGCACTGGTAAACATTGGCTACATGGGCACGTTGGGTGGAAAATCTCTTCCTCTTGGCTGCTCCTGGCCTGTGTGACACTCAGCACAGGGATGGCAGGGCAGGAGAGGCAAGGAGAGGGTTCAGGGGAAGCCACAGCAGTGATCTGAGGCTGGACACCTCCAAACACCAAACCAACAGCCACGTGTGACGCTGTTTTTATGGGAAAGACTGTGGGAAGCTGTGTGAGGCAAACCTGAGTGACTGAAAGCTCTGAGTGGTTGATACCATGGTGCTCGCAGCATCTCTGTCCTCTCTCTGGAGCCTTAGCTGCCTGCTAAAGCAGTGTGAGGACTGCTCCTTAGTCCCTTGCTGCTCACAGGCTGCAGGGACCTCCTGGAGACTTGCATGCCCATGAAATCTGCTTGCTGGGACCGTGTCATTTTCCCCTTGCAGGGAAGTGCCACGTAGTAGAGTTTATTTTTATGCATGTGATCTACCAGTTCAGTGCTTATTTGAGCTGACGTGCTCTTTAGAAGTAGAGAGCAGTGGAGATAAGTGAATGGGCAGTCATGGTGGAGACTCCTCAGCCTTGTCTCCTTTGAAGTGACTTGGTTTCCTTGATTCCCATCTTCCCCTTACTACAGCTGGAAGGTTTCTAACTTATTGCAGGGACCCTGTGAAAAAAATTCCATTATTAATGGAGATAACGACTACAGACAAAATAGTGAGTACAGCAGCTATGATGGATGACCACAAAAATTGCAGCAAAGCCTGTTTTTTGGTTTTTGGTTTTTTTTGACTGAAGCTGTTCCTTTCTAAGAGATACATGTCACATGTGGGGTGGGTGACTTGGTTTGTCTCTTGTGAAACCTGATAAACAAAATAAGTGGTTTTGTTTGGGTTGTTTCTCAGGGTTGTTTCTGATTCTTCCTCGAGTTTCTTAGAGCTTGGGTGTGTGCTCCTGTGTTTTGCACACCTGGGTGCTCCGTGGGTGCTCGGGGCTAAGCCCCAGCCCTGCTGTCTGTGCCACCAAACACCCCAAACTGCTTTTTCTTTTGGTTTTTGTTTTTTAATTATTTGGCTGTGGTAACTGGAGAGGCATCTGGTAGAAACCATCCATCATGCTGCTGTTCCTGTGCTACAGAGGGATCTCATTACTCTTTGGAGTAGCCCTTGGCGGTCTCTCAGGTGCTTTGAATCCATTTTTCTTTCGCTGACACTTTCCTGAGTGTTTGCCTGGTGCTGAATCTGTTGAATGCTTGGATCTTCCCCTGGAGTCTTTCATCAGCAATCCACACAAGCAGTTTAAAGGAATTCCTCCAGCACTGTCTGCTGCTTCCTTAGCTTTAATCGCTTTCATTTGAGGGCCTGGGGCTGCTGCAGATGCCTCGGAGGTATTCTTGTGCACATTTGCTTTGACTTTAGAAGATGGAAAATCAAGGGGTTTTTAATTAATACAGATCTGCTTCTGACCTCTCATTTCCCATCGTAGGTGTCCTTATTATTTCTGACATTGTCTTTTGTCCTTTTTCCAGTTCTTTGATATTTCTCCAGGAGGCTGAGCAGAGAACAGCCCCCAGTGCCTCTGCTGAGATACTCCAGTGCCCCTCACCTCCCCGTGGGTGTGAATTTCCCCCCTGCCTCACCCCGGGGTCTCCTTTGCTGGCTCCCCCTGAGTGGGTGGTTGTTGCCACACGAGGCTGCTTTGATCAGCTGCTGCCTCGGAGATCCCACGAGGGATGTTACTACATTTTTATACAGCCCTGATTTATTCCCTGTCTGATAGTGCTGACTAATCCTCCTAAAAATCTGGGGTTTAATCTGTATGTTATCAGCTAAAGTGAACGGAGGATTTTCCGTTTACATAACACCAGAACTAGTCAAAACTTCAGATTTGCCTGGCAAAAGCTTCCTACATCTTTCTGACCAAGCTGGTTCCACTCAGGGCTGTTGGTTTGGTGTCTGTGTGGCCCTTCACCAGTCAAACCATTACATGTGCATACAAATTGCACTTAAAAGTGCAATGTAACATCATAATGTTTGGTGGGTTCTGGTTAAACACCTTTATCCATGGACAAGCCCACAGAACCATCCTGTAATCACAGGTTTCAGTGTGGGGAAGGCTCTGCCCCTCTCCAGTCCTTCACTCAGTGCCAGTGTTCCAGCCTGTAATAACAACTTTGGGGTTTTATTTCATGTAATGCTTTGGTTTTCATTCCCGTTCCTGTCTCCCTGCATTAGGTGGAGTGGATTTCTCCTTTGTGCCATTGCAATGCTCCTGGTGATATTCCCCATGTTCACCTTCCCCAAAAAGCTCCCTCCGCGACATAGAAAGAAGAAAAAGAAAAAGAAGATGAACTCTGATGATGCTTCAAGTGACGACGAAGTGATGAAAGAGAAAACAATTAGCAAAATGCAAGCAGACAGCACAGTGCCTGCCTCCATGGGATTTGGAAAGAATGTTAAAGGTGAACTTTAATTTTTAAATGCTTTGAATTTTGTATACAGGGTCATCTAGGATTGTACAAGAGTCACTGAGGGCAGAGTTTTGAGGTCCTGTTTAATATTATGTTTTGCTACTGAGATTTTAATAGCCTGTTGGGTTTGCAGCCTTCAAACCTCCTGCCTCTGGTTAGTTCAGGGCTTCTGCTGCCAAGGCTCCCTCCCTGGCTTGGGGAGGTGGGAGAGGGGAGGGGGGTCTTTGCTGGGCTCCTTCCACATCACAGGAGCAGAGGAACCGTGTCGTGGTGCGTGGGGAGTGCCTGGCAAAGATCCAGCAGTCCAGAGGAACTCAATGTCCAGATCAGAGTGTGATGTTGGTGTTTCTGTGCAGAATTCCACCTTTTGGTCTGTGTCCTCATGCAGAAAAGAAGCATTCTCACAGGAGAAGCTTTCCCAGTGCTTACCTTCCACAGAAATGGAACTTCTGTCTATCTCACCGTGGCATGAGTTGCTCTGATCCATATCCACCTAAGCACCTGCTACAAAATCCTGCATTAGTGTATTAACAGAGCTTTTCCTCTGCCAAACCTCTCCCTTCCCCTAGAAGAGAAGCCCCACCAGGCAGAGCAGTGAAGGCAGCGTCGTGTCCCCGGGCAGAGACCCCACGTGAGCAGAGGCAGCTCTGAGCAGCAGCTCTGCAGGCCGAGAACAGCTTTCCATTAGGTGTCACTTACCCTGTGAGGAGGGCCTGCAGCAGGAATGCACTATCATCTCATTATTTTCTGAGTTTAAGTGGGCTTTATGGAATGAGATCATGCCTCGGGCTTCTCAGCTGAGGTAATTTAGTTGATAATGGGTAGGGAAAGAGGATCGTGTGTGTCTAAGCCATTTAGCATTACTTCTGAGATGCAGGGTGCACTTTATACTTCCCATTGAACTTCAGGGCTTTGTCTTTTTATAGCACGATGGGCAGAGACTCCACTTAGGCAGTAGCCAGGAGACTGATGGTTTAGTAGGTCATGTCTTCTGTTCTGTACTAATAAATATCAGTGATGTCGTGGTCTGCCACGGCACAGTCAGCTCTGTTAGAGCTGGAAAAGCTGGGCAGCCGTGACAAGGAGCTCAGCAAAGAAGCTGTTTATCCATTACCCTCTTTCCACCCAGTTTGTTTTTTAACCTTTAAAATGTTTCTTCTTAGAGGCAGTAAGAAAGCATTTGGCTGCATGAAAATCACCACCCCTCTGCTCCAAATGAATCCAGTATAAATTCTGGTGGCTGGCAGAAGCTAAGACTGGATGCAGTCAGGCAACTCTGGTGCTAATTTGCAGCCTGAGGAGTTTTGATGTGACAAGAGTCTCAACTCTGTTTGCTTTTATAGAGATAACTTGCTGAATGGAGTAAGTGGAGAAAATGAGACAGGTTTTTTCTTTGATTTGACAACTTCTAACATCAACAGAACTCACTTGGGAGTTGTAACTCACCATGGTGTGTTTCTAGTGGGTGCTCTTGTTGAACTCCATGGGCTTTGATTCAAGCAGTGTTCAACTTCTGTACAAAGTGAAAGGCAAATGAAAAAACCAAACCACTGTAGGTTGGGTTTTCTGTTCAATTATTATATCTAACCTTAGTAGAACCCCCAAATAATAATAAAAAAGGTTACAATTCTGCTGTCTAATCAGAAAAAAATAAGTCGTGACTAGTTAACCATCTTGTGATTGATAATTTGACATCACTACAAGAATGATTTAAAAGTATTTAAGTGTTTCTCTTTTAACTACAGTGCTGAATGTCATGATATTTGATTTTAGGGTAATTGCAACATCTATCAACACCTTTCCAATTCAAGTTCATTTTTAATTGATTGTTTTATCCCTTCTGAGAATATGAAATAGGTTGTATGTAGAGCATGTTGAGGTTCCTTGGCATTACTGACATCACTTTTTCCAACTGCTTTGTCTGCATCTATTGTAAATACTTTAAAAACATGTAGAAGAATCAAAAATCCTTCGGTTCCCTTTTCAAAGTATAGTATTATTATCCCAGATTTCCACATGTGATCCCTGAAGCAGAGCTCCAGGGGGAGTGTGTGATTACTTCCCTCCCATGGAGTGCAGAGTCAGGGCTGTTGCTTACCTGTTCTCACAGAAAAGTTCAAATGGAGACAGCAGAATATCTACATTTTATTACTGTTTTCATTTCCAGGGTTGCTGTGTAGACCCTGGTTCTTCAGGTGGTTCTGTTAAAACAGGTGCTGGGGTGGTGCAGTGAGATGGGGTGGGAGCAGATGGAGATCCCAGGTGCCCACCCTCCCTTCCAGTGGGCCAAGGCAGCCAGAAGCCAGTGAGCCATTACTGCCAGTCCATCACAAAGAAAACGAGGTCGTTTTGCCTCAGTTTGCTTTTGCTTCTCATTATTTATAATGTTCATTTGTCATTTCTGTCATTTTTATAGAGCTTCCGAGAGCAGCTGTCAGGATCTTAAGCAACATGACATTCCTTTTTGTGAGCTTGTCATACACAGCTGAGAGTGCCATTGTCACAGCTTTTATTACCTTCATTCCCAAGTTCATCGAGTCCCAGTTTGGCATCCCTGCTTCCAATGCCAGCATCTACACTGGTAAGGCACTGCCAGGGGTGTAACCCTGCGAGGGTTCCTGGACTAAGGAGTTGAATCCATGTAGGAAATCAACCAAACAAGAGCTTGTTGGAATGTGGGGTTGCATCCAGTGTTGTGCATTTGGTTAAATACCCAACCAACCTCCCCTGAGATGGTGCCAGGGATGGGGCAGCCACCACCTCTCTGGGCACCCTGGGACAGGCTCTCACCACCCTCAGTGTGAAAAATTCCTTCCTTCTCTCTGGTCTGAGTCTACCCAGACAGAATTGGATTGAAAATCTCCACAGTATTTCCTTTGGAACTGTCGCCCACTTAGCAGATATTGCAGTTTTCTGTTCCCAGACCATTAGTAGCTGTTAAGATCATTGCTGCTGCTGTGGCAGCCTCAAGTGCTGCACTGTCCTGACAAGAGCAAAAAGGACAAAGCCTGAAAATTGCTGACTGAAAGCTGATAGCACCTCAGAGCCCATTTAGCACACACACAGCTCCCGTGAGCCACGCTGCCACCAGGGAATGAGTGAGAGCAACAGCTCGGAGTTGGGTCTTGAGCTCTGCTCCCCTGAACGCCTTTGTTTCTGTGTCCTGGAGAGAGGTACAGGCTTTGCTTTGCCCTGGAGGTGTGTCTGGAGGTGTGCTGAGGGAGCTGCTTCTCTATTGGAACATCATTTCTGATTTCCCATCCCCCTGGAGAGATTCAAGGTCAGACTTGATGAGGCTCTGAGTGACCTGTTCTAGTTGAAGATGTCCCTGCTCACTGCAGGGGGGTTGGACTGGATGAACTTTGGAGGTCCCTTCCAACCTGGGGTATTTTACAATTCGAAGATAAGCTGTAAGGTGGAAGGAGAATAGAATACTGAGGGTAGATTATTCTCAGTAATCCCTTACCTTGGGTTACATCCTTAGTTCACATGACTGATGTAGCCACAGATTTGGTCCATGGAATTTGGTTCACCCAAGGGGGGGTGTTTCAGAAGTTTCAGATATCTGAATTGCCATTTTCACCTTCAGCTTACCCTGATGCTAATTTGAGTACCTTAATTTCTTCAACCATGCTCCACGTGGCTGGTGCAGGGAAGTGCTGCTGTTCAGCAGGGGTAAAGCATCCTGAATGTGCAGCCGGGTGCTCCCAGGGGTTAGGCTGCTGAGGACCTGCTTGAGGGTGCCACTTGTGCCTCACTGGAATTAATCACGAGAGTAGTGAGAAGAAGATTTGTGTCTGAATCTGGATTTCTTCAAGCTTTCAGTAAACTGGAGCAATCCATGGCCCTTCTCCCCATTCTAAAATAAATACAAAGCAATGCTTCTGCTTCAAAGCACAATAGTTCTCTTATAGTGCTTTGGCTGCTGGTAATATCATAAGGAGGCTTTTATTAATCCTTTGACAACACTCCAGAGGTTTGAAAAGTGTGACTCAGTTTGCTAGCAGAGAACCAGACAATGGAGAGCTTGGTGCAGCATCAGCACCATCTACTCGGGGACTGGAGCTGATTTTTGTGTTTGATACCGTGTCGGTGGGCCCCGGGTGAACGTTGCTGGGTTCTCTTCCTGGCAGGTGTGATCATTGTCCCCAGTGCTGGCGTTGGCATCGTCCTCGGGGGCTACATCATCAAAAAGCTGAAGCTGGGCGCGCGCGAGTCCGCGAAGCTGGCCATGATCTGCAGCGGTGTCTCCCTGCTCTGCTTCTCAACCCTCTTCATCGTGGGCTGTGAAAGCATCAACCTGGGGGGCATCAATATACCTTACACCACCGGGTGAGTGCCTGGCAGCTGCCTCTGGCAGAAACAGCTTTTTCCAGTAAGGAAATGTAAAAATGGCTGGTGGCTGAGGTACCAAAGCAGCCACGTGTCCAGATGAGAATGTGGTGAGTGTCAGGAACTCAGAAGGGTGTTGTGGAAAAGGTGTTGGTGTAGAAGGTGTTGGGAGTCAGGCATTTGGGCTGTGACACACATACATGGAAGGGCATTTTTTTTTTTAAATGAGGGATATTTGGAAGAGAGTGTGGTAAAAGTTGTGAGAAGGTGTTTCACTGAATTCCTCAAGAAGCCTGATCACCAGCTCTTGTTTTCTCCCTTACTTTGTACGCTAGCTTTCCCCAACACTGCCTTCTTTGTGTAGCTTCAACCACGAGAGCAGAGTGAGTGTGTGAAGAGCGTGAACTTATCTGAAGCAATGTTCCTCCCTTTGCTTTTACATCTGAGACAACGTCTGCCGTTATTTACGGCCACCATTTACTTAGTGGGCAACTCTAACTGGGACATCAAAGCTGTTCTTGTTCCTGCAGCAAAGCCTGCTTTCATTTTGAGGTTTCATAAAGTGTGTACGTTGTTCTCTGGTCGCAGTGCAGTGCAGCATATGGACATCAAAGACAGTTCAGCAGTTTGAAGGGGTAGGAGCAGCAGAACAGCTGTTTGGTTTGCTGTAGAGCTCCTGCCTGCTGCTCTCCCCTGGCAGGGCTGTGCCAGCCTGGTCTCTGAGCACGTTTGCTGTTTGAACACAGCATAAGGAGCTTTATGTCAGACCATGATATGGGCTGCTTCTCTGGCACCATACCCAGCACCTAAATGGGAGGCCCTGAATCAGGGAACCACCTCCTTGCCCAGACAGCTGGTGAGTAGCTCTGAGGATGGAGACTCCACAACCTCCCTGGGCAGCCTGTGCCAGAGCTTGGTCACCCTCACAGTGAAAGTGTCTCCTGATGTTCAGACCTCCTGGGTTCCAGTTTGTGCCTGTTTCCCCTTATCCTGTCACTGGGCACTGCTGGGAAAAGCCTGGCTCTGCCCCCTTTGCACCCTCCCTTCAGGTATTTACAGACAGATGAGGTCCCCTGAGCCTGTTTTTCTGCAGGCTGAGCAGTCACAGAATCATTTTCTCACAGGGGAGATGCTTCATTTCCTCCATCCCCTTAGTGGCCCTTTGCTGGACTCTCTCAAGTATGTTCTTTTACTGGGAAGCCCAGACCTGGACCCAGCACTGCAGGTGTGGCCTCACCAGTGCTGAATACAGGGAAATAGCAGAGATTGGCTGCTTTGTTTGTAGACCTGTCTCTTCCATGTTCTGTGGCATAGAACAGCTAAAACAGGATCCATGGGGAGCTTACTAATAGCGAGAGACCCCTGGATTAGTTCAGTTCCAGCTCTTATTTCTGGTATGTAGCAAATCAGGCCTTTTTTGATCAATTTCTGTTGTTTTGGTGCAGTTAAAATGTAGTTAAAGAATACAGTTGACTTTCTTCACGTTAAAATATTCTGGTTTTCCTCTTGTACCACCACCCTGGGGCTCTGTTATTCTTGTATCTCTTTCAGCCCAATCAGGCAGTTGGATCCCTTAACTTGCAAGCAGTGACTAATTGGATCAGAACAATGACAACAAAGAGGGAATCCAGCTAATGCAGTGAGAGGGTCCCTTGTTTGACAGCTACACAAAAATTGCATCATTGCTGTGATTCCAGCTGCTTGCCAACGAGGAGACCTCAGCTCCCTGCTGCCCAGAGTGCCCTTCAATACCAAACCACAAACACTGCTGTCAAATTAAGATAAACCTTTTATTCCATAGCCCAATATTAGGATTGTAGAAATTATGTGGTGAGGGGTTGCCCTTTCCTTTGTGTTTTCTTGGACCTGTAGGTTACTACAGCAGTCTAAATTAAAAACCTTATTCTTGTTTAGATGTTACCAAGCAGCCTCAGGGGAGGAAGGTTCACCATTTATTTTATTTATATTTTTTAATCCCAATAGCTGTGCATCAACTGCCAGCACAATGAGGTTTCATTCCAAGTGTGGGTACCTAAAATGATGGGTCACACCTCTAAAATCTCCCAGCAGTAAATCTTGCCTTGTACTTTCCCTTTTCTTACTTGATTCTTCTACCACAAACCCTCCACAGTTGGAAAGAGCAGGATTTAGGAAAAAAGCAAACCAACAAGCAACAATGCTAGGAGCTAGAGTCCTTTTTGAAGTGTCAGTGGAATCTTGCTGCTGCACAGGGCTGTGTTTGGAGCTGAGGGAGCAGGTGGGGAGAGGCTGTGGCATGGGGACTGGCTGCAGGAACAAGTGACAGGACAAGAGGAAACATCCTCAAGTGGTCCCAGGGGCGGTTTAAGTTGGAGCTCAGGAACAATTTCTTACTCTTCAGGGTTGTCTTGGCCTGGCCCAGGCTGCCCAGGGCAGGGGGTGGGGTCCCTGTGATCCCTGGAGGGGTTTCCAAGCCGTGGAGATGTGAAGATGTGATGCTGTTGACCGTGGGTCAGTGGTGCCCTGGAAACAGTTGGGCTGGATGAGCTCAAATGGCTTTTCCAACCAGAGTGATTCTATGATTTGAGGGCTCAGAGGTCTCTTAGAATATGTGCTGGAAGGTGGATCATGTGTGATGAAAACAGGCTCCCACACGTGTGTCAGTACAGATTCATGTCCCCAGCATCCGAATTCCTTCATTAGTTTCCCATCATTGAAAGAGAACAAGTGGAGGCAATTAAGGTGAAACCTCTGACTGTCTGATAGTGAGCTTTTGGAAGAGCTTTCAGAGGAGCCTGTGGAACTCCAGAAATGCTGCCTCTCCTGCTGGCATGAAGAACTTCTGTCAGTGAGCTGCTGAAATCAGCGTGTTCCTGGGGAATGTCGTGGTGATTTGGTGTTTGCTGGGGGAGAGAAGGGATTACTGGAGAGCTCTGCCTATTGCCATACGACAGGTTGCTGCATGCTGCTTTCTGGAATCCAGTGGGATGTGATAAGCCAGGTTTCAGCTGATAGCTGAGAAGGGAACAGAGCCAGTATCAGTCCTGGGTGTTTAATTTCCCGCTCGAGCTGCAGCTTGTTGCTAAAACAGCACCTCGTTTGTTTATGGCACGAGAATGAAAACACTCTGGAAGGCTTCGGTTGGCATCCAGCTAGACCTTGCAGTGTCTGTGAACCTGGATTCCCTGATCAGGAGAATATGCAAGAGCTGCTTTAGTGACATTTTATCAGCTGCAGAAGTGCCCAGCTGGAAGGACAAGTGTGTTCAGCAGCAGCAGAGTGGGGTGTAAATATGTGAAAATCATTAAGTGGAAGCCTCTGAGCAGCAGCTGTACTACCTGGGGTCACTGCTGGCAGGAGCTGAGGTGACAGATGACACAGGTGATAGTCTCTGTGTGCCCAGTGGCTCCTGAGCCAAGTATCTGGTCTCATCAGGTGTGGAAGGTTGAACAGAACAGTTGTGAGAACAGTCAGGGGGTGTAAAGGAATCAGGCAGGGAGAGGCAGGAGGGACAGCTTGGTGTCATGGAGTGACAAGCTAAGGACCCACCAGAGGTTTCTGATGCTGCTGTAATGTAACCCATCAAAAAGAATAAAAAAATCCAAATCTGAGTTCTCAAAGCAGCACCTTTCTTCAGGTGAGCCCTAGAGGGATGGAGAATCACAACACCATGTAGGTGACAGGCACCATGTCCCTGTCTTCTCAGCTGAGCTAGATCTCTGGCCACTGTGCAGGGAGGGGAGGGCATTGGCTGAAGAGGGACTTTGGGACAACCTTGAGATAGGTTAATTCATTCCACAACCCAGATCAGGAATGTTTTGGACTCTTCACTCTCAGAGGTCAGTAGTTACCTATTGAAGCACTACTGAAGTGAAAGTGGCTATTGTTTGTGTTAGAGCTGCCTGTAGATTTCACGTGTAAATAATACAAGCGTTGAGCAGTGGTTGGTATGTGGGTAGAGATGCCAGCCAGCTCACATAACACATCTCCTCACCAAGAAATCAGCAACAAATTCCTGCAGCGTAGGATCAGACGTAGAAAATTGTGGTGCCTTAACTCTTAAAGGGAAAAAAAGGGTGGGGGAAATGGAACTAGGTAAATAAAACAAAAGTTTTAAACTTCAGTGTTATTTTTGTAGTGTGTTTTTGGTCGGTGGCAGGGCTGCCTTGGTTGGGTGCTCTTCTATATGGTGTAAATCATGTAGATAACCTGGAGCAGTGTAGTCTGGTGGTCAGCTCTCTGCCAGAGTTGGTGAGTAGGATGTTTCCTTCCCGTGGTTCTTGCTATCACAGCATCATCTTCTTCCTTCCTTCAGCCCCACCCTCGCCATGGCCCACAGGAACCTGACTGGGAGCTGTAATGTTAACTGTGGGTGTCGGATCCACGAGTACGAGCCTGTCTGTGGGTCAGATGGAATCACTTATTTCAATCCTTGCCTCGCTGGCTGCATCAACGGTGGCAACCACAGCACGGGGGTAAGTGTGTCACACACCTGTCCCTGGGTGCTGCTCTGGAGGCAGAGGGTTCCTGCCTGTCACGAGTGAGGGTCAGGGCAGCCCCCAGACCAATAACAGATGCTCTCTGGGAAGAGAAAGGGAATAAGGGAGAGAGACCCAGCAATTAGAAAAGGAAGCTAGAACAACTTGAATGGAAATGAAAATAATAATAATGGAATATATACAACTATGTACTAAACCAGGATGGCACCCAAGCCCCTTGATGGTAATTCTGTCACTGATCTCAGAGCTTTATATACTGGATATGATGTATATGGGATGGATCCCTTGTTGGTCAGTTTGGGGTCTCCTGTCCTGCTCCTCCCTGCAGGTGGTGCCTTTTCTTTCTGCACCCCCAATGTGGCACACGAGATCCAGCAGTGACCTTGAGCAGTTCCAGTCCTTGGTAGTAACTAAACATGAGGTGTTATCACTGCTGGAAGCAGACAGTCTGCAAACCATGCTGCTGACTTCAGACAGTGCAGTGAGTTAGAAACCCTGAGCTGAAAAGTAAAATCACTGCACGGAATCTGTTTGGGTCTCACTCAAGGACACCGACCGGGATGTACGGTGGGACCACCAGGCCGCATCTCTGCCCATGTGGGTTTTTTACATGGAAATGCTGGTTTTTTTCCCCTTCCAGGTCAGGAACTACACGGAGTGTGCCTGTGTGCAGAGCCGGCAGGTGATCACCCCGCCCACGGTGGGCCAGCGCAGCCAGCTCCGCCTGGTCATCGTCAAAACCTACCTGAACGAGAACGGCTACGCCGTGTCCGGCAAGTGCGACCGCACCTGCAACACCCTCATCCCCTTCCTCATCTTCCTCTTCATCGTCACCCTGATAACGGCCTGTGCGCAGCCCTCCGCCATCATCGTCACGCTCAGGTGAGGGCGCCCCTGGTGCCGGGCCTGCCTGGGCTGATGCAGCTCTGGTGTGTCCCTGGGGGTCCTGGGGGATAGGGGGTGACCATGAGCCAACAATGTGCCCTTGGCATCCCTAAGGGGTCCTGGGGGGTGGGGGTGACCATGAGCCAACAATGTGCCCTTGTAGCCAAGCAGGCCAATGGATCCTGGGATGCATTAGGAGAAGTGTGGCCAGCAGGGCAAGGGAGGTTCTCCTCCCCCTCTACTCTGCACTGGTGAGACCCCACCTCGAGAACTGTGTCCAGTGCTGGGCACCCCAGTTCAGAAAAGACAGAGATTTACTGGAGAGAGTCCAGCACAGGGCACCAAGATGCTGAAGGGAGTGGAGCATCTCCCTAGTGAGGAGAGGCTGAGAGAGCTGGATCTCTTTAGCCTGGAGGAGACTGAGGGGGGAGCTCAAAATTGTCATTTGTCTGCCTTAAAACTGCTCATTCCTGCCACATGCCTGCTGTTGAATCTTCCCTTTTTTGTCTAAACAAGAACTGTACCATTGTAGCCTTGCCACTGCTGTGGTCACTTAAGGAGAGGGAACAACACAGTGACTTCATTCTTCATTAATTCTAATTTATCTGAAAAAAATCAAGAAAATAAAGCAAGACCTCAAATGAAATAATAGGAAACAAGAAGCCATAAATAGTTTGGATGGATTCTCTAAATTTCAAAGATCAAAACCTTCAGGCCTTACACGGGTAAAGAAAGGCTAAAAGTGTGATTGGGAGTTGGATTAGCCAGGGACAGAATCATAGAATGTTTAGGTCTGGAAGGGACCTCCAAAGGTCATCTAGTCCAGCCCTCCTGCAGGAGGGGCTGGCTGGATTTTAACAGTATTAGAAGCTAAATGGAAGAACTTTAGACAAAGATTTTCTTATAGCTCAGGAAAAAAAGGCCAGGAGCAGGGTCCAGGATGTACCCCAGTGAGTGTGTGTTGTGCCTGTCTCTTCAGAGGAGGTTTCTTCTCTCCTGCCAGGTCTGTGGAAGAGGGGGAGAGACCCTTTGCACTCGGGATGCAGTTTGTTCTGTTACGAACCCTCGGTAAGTGACTCTGTGTCCAGCCTGAAGCCACCACAGAAGCACTGAAATTCCATAAAGCTGCAGCTGAGGGTATTGGCATCCTGAAACTAACAGATTCTGAAAACACTGTAGCTGAGAATGTATTCAATCTTGGGTTTGTGTTGGTGTTCAGCTGCTGCCACATGTATGAGTAGAGGCAGCAAGGACTCTTCTGAGAGACCAAGAGGAGAAGCCCCTGTAGCTGTAGTTTGCTTTGAGGAAGGACATTTCTGACTTGTCCTGAATCTGTTGTGTTTCTGGAGGGGCAGGAGCATTCCATGGGCTGGATGGATTTTTAGCAACCTCAGAAGTTAGTCTGTTTATTCAGAAGAAAACCTACAGTTTTAGGGGTCTCATGGCTTCCATCCATCTTCAGGAAGAGAAACATTTTGGGGTCTTTGGGGCTTTTTCTCCTTAACCTGCAGCAACCCCTGCCTTTTCCCAGCTCACGGAAGGGTCAGCAGGTATGCTCTGGAGATAACACTGTCTTTTGTGCCTCTCCTGTATCTCATTCCCTGAGAGTTTTCTTCTGGGGTACAGGCAGCTCAAGAGGAGCTGTCTGGGGTGGCAGGTTGAAGCAGTACCTGTTGTAAGGCACTGCTGCCTTGTCTTCACCCACATTCTTCCCCACTTGTGGCACATTCCGTGTGTGGGATGTGCACTGTTGGTGGGAAGATCAGCCGACCATATTGCACGTTTCAGATGAGAGCAGAGGTTTGGAGATCTCAGTAATTCTTGACCTGCGCTCTTGGGCGGAGGCTCGTCGCATCTTCAGACGTTCTCTGCTCTCCACTGACACGCCTTATTTCTGCTGCTCTTTTTATTTCAGCTTACATTCCCACTCCGATTTATTTTGGGGCTGTTATTGACACCACGTGCATGCTCTGGCAGCAGGACTGCGGGGTGCAGGGATCGTGTTGGGAATACGATGTCACCTCGTTCCGTTTCGTCTACTTCGGGTTGGCAGCTGCTCTCAAGTTCGTGGGATTCTTTTTTATTTTCCTGGCCTGGTATTCCATTAAGTGTAAAGAGCAGCAGCTGCAGAGGAGGAGGTGGAGAGCTTCGCTGGTGAACACTGTGAGCGAGCTGGTGGGCCAGGCTGGACCCCAGCAGCACTACACACGGACTAGATCCTGCCCCACCTTCAGCTCCCGAGGAGACGTCGGCGTGGCGCAGGGAATGAACTGCGTGGCACAGACCTACCCCGGCCCCTTTCCAGAAGCAATAAACCCCTCACATGAGAACACGTTGGAAGAAGCAACTGCTGAGATCTAGAGCCCTGGCTTGGTGATGTACGTTGTGGTGTTGGTTGACTTCATTGCGGCGCCTTGTCAAACACCCGTGCCTTCTCTTTTTCATCTAAATGCAACGTGGTCAGACCGGCAAAAAGCTTAATGCGAACCACCGTAGGATGCTCCCGAGGGCTGGATACCTCAAACAACCCAAGGTCTTATTTCTCCCCTCCCAACAATGGAGTTTTCAAAGTTGTGTTTGTTTCGGGTGTGTGCGTTACACGTCCGTGCTCCGATCTCCCGTGGGTGTGAAGGTGAGGGCTGTGAACAGCAGGCAGAGTGACAGAAACTCCCCTCCTTGATGCCCAGTTGTCACCTAAATGCTTAAATGTATCGTCAGCGAGTCGTGTTTGTCAGAGATGAGCAATTACTGTGAGTTCTGCTACAAAGCACAACTGAACTTGTTTAAACTATGCAACTTACTTTGGATAATTGTACGTGCAGCAAATCAAGTTTCAAGTTTGCTTTGAAGGACATTACTGCAACTGAATTGGAAAGGGGCTGTTTTCAGCATAGAATGAAAAAAGAGCCTGAGGTTTAAAGTACTGTTAAAGGACACGTTAAGCCATAGAGAAGTTATTCATCAGGTGATGTCCTTATCCTGTCAACATGTGCATTAATTTTCACGTGATACGCTGCACTTCTACAGAGTTTGCAGGCTAGGAGAGGTTGATGCTTGGAGCAAGGAGCCTCAGAGTTAATTTCTCATGGTGTTCAGGCGCAGGGACTGAGCTGGTGGCCTCGTTCTGTGTCCAGGTCTGGTTTGTCCCACGAGTGGCCACCTCCTCTGGGCTTCGTTCGAAGCCTGTGTGAAGGCAGAGGGCCAGTTGTCTTTCCTTTGCCCTTCCAGGGGGAAGAGCTAAGAATAGAAATGGTCTGCAAGCGTGGACACAGAGGATGTCATGTGGCCTTTGCTTATCCCAAACTGCCCTGGTGCGTTTTCTCCCCAGGATATGCTGAGACTTTCTGATCAGATGTCCTTGGCATTTCATTTCTTGCTCCGGAGGCTTTGTAGTGTCACAATTGTGATGTGCTAATGATGTCTTCAAGGGCAGAGAATGATTTCAGGTGGACACTGGAAAGTCAAAGCTGTATGTTGTCCTGCAGGGGAAGTCTTAGAGATTTAAGAAATGAAAAGCACTCTTAGAAAAGGACCTGGTGAAAGTCAGGTTTGGATTTTGCCATGTAGAGAGCTGGTGTGAAAATAATTAGGAAAGGGCAGATCTTCTGCCTGTTTCTGAATAGAGTTGTTCCTGGTTTATTTTCTTTATTTATGATACAGAGGTTGATCAAACATTACGGGGAACAAAGTCCTTGGAATCGGGCAGTGCTCTCCTTGGCATCTGGGGAGCAGGTTTCCCTCTCCTCTGTCTGTCCTTGTCTCCTGGCTCTTCTTGACCAGCCCAAGTCCCTTTGTATGGCTTGTGATGATTCCCACTCTCTGTTCTGCAAGCTCAGATGTTTCTACCCCAAACTGCATACAAGGTAGAGAAATTCTCTTTGAGGCACCTCCTGCTGTTTTGTATGTACTCATGGCTTTGTGGGACCAAGCCTGAGGATGGCTTGTTTCTCTTGTATCAGTCAGCTTGTGCCACCTGCGAGCTCAGCTCCTACACTCCTCATCCCAAGGAATAAATTTCCTCTGCTCAAAGGTATAGAGAATATTTTTTTGCCATGGGAGATTGGAACAGATGACAAAATGTCTCCTCCTGCTCCAGTCTGAGGTGCTTCTTGCAACAAGAAATTCCTCCCATGGCAAAAATGGAGGCAAAGTAGCAGGACAAAGTCTAATTGCAGCCCATCACCCACCCATTTTAATCAGCACGGGGTGAGGTGAAGTGACAATCATTCCAAATACCTCAGAGAGTTCAGGGAATTGAGGGAGGCTGGAGATGAATCATCTCTCCCCATCTCTTCTGTTTCATGCCTCGTGTGCTTCTGTTACACGTTGAGTGATGAGGGAGAGCTGCTGCCACGTCCAGGCTGCCTTAGGGAACTTGGAGCTTCTTGGGATGGAGACCACTTGCTTTGTGTGACACACTTCAAAAAGCATGGATTGTTTTGGAAATGTTTGAGACAACTTGTTCCCAATTTAGAGTGAGAGGAGAAGCCCTGACAGTTGGACTTAAGAGAACAGGGAATTGTCCCTGCTTAGCCTCCTGCTCACCTGTTTTCCCTCAAAACCTGAGAAACTTCAGACAGGGTGTAGCTGTGGCCTTGGGTGCACCCTTGGGAGGTGGCTCATTGTGATTTTGGGACTCTGTTTTCCTAATTCTCATCAAAACCCCTCTGGTTTTGGTCCCACTTCTTCCCCATGAACATCCTGGACTTAACCTGGTATAATGTGGGACTGGTGACATTTTATAGTCAGTAAGGTGTGAGCAGCTGCAGGAAACATGCTGCATATTATGGTGCAATTTATATTTAATTAGAAACCCTGTTCTTTGACCACACCTTGTGTCTGTAGAAGTGCATATAGCAAAATGCAGCTCCTCAGAGCTTGCTGCTCAGCAAGTAGGGGTACAGATCTCCCCTTAGGTATTAGAAATGAAAGTGTGAAAGTTCCTAAATTAGTTGTGAGCACTTGGGTATAGTGTTTTTAAAAATATGTTGTTTTAAAAAAACCCCACAGCTCATCAATTCATAGTGTTAACCCTGCACCAGGGCTCTGACCCAGGAGAACACTGAAATACATGTGCAAGTTTATCTGCTTCTGTAATGCACTTGGAAATAATGCAGCTGTGTAAGTATTGGACTGAATCCTGCCCTCACTCAGGAGAGAGATCCTTACCTGGAGTAATTTCCATGCTGAGTGTTTTTCCCTGTGGATTCAGTGTTTGCTGTGACCAGACTGGCACAGAGTGGCCCTCGAGTGCTGCCCTGTGGCTTTGCCCATGTGCCTGGCAGTGAGGGGAGCTTTTCACACTCAAAGCACTAACTGCTCTGTGCTCAGAGATACCTTCTGCCTCTCCCTGCTGTTCACTGACTTTACCAGGCTCTGGCTCACACCCGGTGTTGGGCTCTGGAGGTTCTAGGGCAGGGTGTGGGGAGCAGAGCTCTCCTGGTTCTGGGTCCCTGGCTGGGAGAGGGATCAGCACCTCTGGGACTGGTCCAGCTGGTTTTCCCCACAGATGCCTGAATTATTGCTGCCTTACTATGTTTTCAGTGTGTCTATTGCCACAGCTCTTCACAGTGTTCTGCTGACACAAAACTGATGATAAATGAGGTCCAGAGTGTCTCACTGCTGTGTCAGAGCCTGATTCCAGCCTCGCCAGCCAGGTAACGAGGATGAGGAGCTGGGACAGAACTGTGGGCTGGATGCTGACAAGCTGGCACTGCAGCAAGAGAGTGTGAACCAAGGGATGTCAAGTGCTTGTTCAGCTTCTACTGGCCACTGATGCTGTCCTCAGAGCTCAGACACAAAGTGTTTCCTAACAAAGTTTATCTTTTTCTGTTTTCTCAGTACTGTGTCTTTTAAATCAGCCCAGGTGATGCTGGGTTCAGGGTCTGGGTTCCCCCAGCTGGACCTGTCCAGCTCTGGTTGCTTTCCAGAGCTGCACCTGGACTGGAGTCTGTGTTGCTTTGGACAGGGTGCTTGCCCCATGTAGATTTAACACATATCAACACATTTCAGGTCCTTCACATACTAATTTTGTAGACTTTTTATTCTTTAGAGTGCTCTGGAGGTGGACAGTGGACATCATGGTGGTAGACTCATTCTTTGGTAGAGAAATGGGGCTTTCTGCTTCTCTTCTAGCATCTTGTTTTGCAAATAATTCAAGAAAATAACATGTAAACACAGAGAGTAGACATGTGGAGCCTTCAGTGAGGCCAGGGCTCATGTGGTGGTGGTTCTTCATGCTGGGTATCACCAGTGGTGTGTGGCCAGAGGCTTGGGGGCTGCATAAGGGAATTTCTCCATCATTTCCCCATATTGCCTGGATGAGAGAGGACAACTGCCTGTAGCCAGCTGTCTGCACCACAGTTAATAACATCATGTTTTAGCAGCAACCCCTCCAATCCTTTAGAGAAGCTAATTTATTGTGTCTTAATACAGCCTTTTGAGCACTGAGGTGGCTCTGCAAGTTCAGAGCGGCTCCACACCTTGTTTGGGTTCAAGTGTTTTGAAAGAGAAGCTTATTTACCTGGGTTCCATTCTACTCTTCCAAATCCCTGCATTATCTGTGGCATGTGCTGTGTTTTCTTATTTCCTTTCTGTTTCAAACCAGTTGTCAGTGTTACCCTGTACCAGCGTTCTGTTGGTGAGAGGGAGCAGGTGAAAAGCTGCTCACCAAGGGCTACAAAAAGCATCCAAACCGTTTTTCACCTCGAGGGAGGGCGAGACAGCTGGATAATCTCCGGACAAAGGACTAAACACCCTGGTGCTAATAGGTACTGAAGTATTTAATCATTCACTATGACTTAAATGACCTGTTCAGGGGGCCTGTCATTGATGCCAGGGCCTCTGCTTCTCTTCTTCCAACTCTGGGCAGCTCCAGCAAGATGTTGGATTCCTGGTAATTTCTGGTGGGAAAAGCTGCACAGAAATCCCACCTCAGATGTGCCCATCCTGCTGGGAAATGTGTCTTTTAGTGGTTTTGCTGAAGCAGAGGCTGAAAATAAGTTATATAGTAGTGACCAGAAGCACTGGGCTCAATTCTGGGACCCCTTAGCTGAGTAACATCTATAGTTGGAATTAAATGAATTGTTTGAATTAAACTGAGGCTTCAGATCTGAAATATTAATGTTCCTGTGGGGAACACCAGAAGGAGGGGGTGGAGTAAAAGCAAATTCTGCCTCTAGCTGTGGAGGCCAAATCTGGTCAGTCTTAAAGGGAGCCACGATTCACAACAGAGGGGTTTGGGTTTGAAATCATGAAGGCAAGACTTTTCCCTTCCATTTGGAATCCTGACAGGTCATTTTGTGTTACTGTGCCTGGGCTGCCCATGCAGAGGAGGCTCCTGTATCCTGAGTAGCAGTGAGAGGTACCCCAGGCAGGAGTTTTACCTCTTCAACAAACACCAGATCTGAAAATGTGGAGGGAAAATAAAAACAAACCAAAAAAAAAGGTACAGAATCATCCAGAACTGAGTTTTGGCGGGGAAAAAAAAAACAAAAACCAGAGGATTTGGAGTGGTGGAGGAGGGAAACTCCTCAGAGAGGACCTGGGCTCATCCCTGGTCTCAGGGAGGCTGTGCCCTCTGCTGCTGCTCCTGGGCAGCAGGTGAGGGGAGAAGGGGCCTCACATGCTGCCCCTGATGCTCTGGGGTTAAAAACCTCATTATTAAGCAAATGTGTAGAGTATTAATGAAATCCTTAGGTGTGTCTGACTGTCTGAGTGTGTGGGTGCTGTGCTGTGGTAAACAGAGACTAATTGGTTTATGCATTTGGTTTGTGGCCGTTAGGCTCCTGTATGGGACTTTTTTTTTTTTAATTGATATTTATTTCTCAGCAGATCTTAGAGTAATTCTTAAGCTGTGTAACACCTCGTTTAATGAACTCCATTGTCAGCATCTGTTGTAAACGTGTGTTTACAAAACAAAATCTTGAATACTTGATATTTGGAAATAAAAAAATAGCATATCCTGTGTGGCTTCTTCCTGACAGCAGCTGTGCAGTTGGTCTGGGTGAAGAATTTGAGGTGGTTTTTTTTGTGATGAAGAATTTGAGGATTTTTTTATGCGTGGTCAGGCAAAACCAAATCTTTCTACTGAATCATAGTACTGATGGTGCAGAAATAAACTGCTTGGAGAGCACAGGCTTCAGGGGAGGAATGGATGAATTGGGAATTATTTTATATATATATATATAACTATTCACAATCTGCAGGAATAATTTCCAACTACCTGAATGTAGCATGGTCTTCTGTTGGCCACTGCTTTAAGTGTGGATGGACTGCTGATATAAACCAAATCCTAACTAGGAGGAAAATTGTTATCATCTCAACTTCTCTGGAGCAGGTAAAGTAAAACACTTTTTATTTCAAGAAATAATTGCTTCTAGACTTTCCCGAAGCCAGAATTGTTCTATAAAAGTATCACAGAAATATTATACAGGCTTTAAAAACACAGTCTGTATCCTAGTAACTCCAAACCTATGTACAGACAGCATCATTCGTGACCATAAATACGTGTTTCTATCAATCAGCCCATGACACACACATCAGGTAACGAGCCAGTCATTTTAACATATGTACAGAGCCCAGCCCAAAGGCTGCTGCTTAAAATTATTAAACTCCTACTGAAAGAATCTCCTTTCTTAGAATGTTTCAACTTAAAATGCAATGCAATGAGTGTGAGTTTAACTTGCAGTGCTTGCAACAGCTGAAAGCCACGTGCCCCAGGAACCAACGTGTGCCAGGGAGATGCACCCACGTGTGGGACGCTGGAGCTGCCCGAGGTAAGTCCCTGGTGCTGGGCTTGGTGTGCTGGTTGTTTAGGCAGTCATCAGAAAGCGAGGGAAGAGGTAAGTTTGGAGCAATACAGATTTGCAGTTATTTTTGTGTGATGCTTTACGATATTTAATGCTTGGTAAAGTTCAAGGAAAAATTTAGACTACAGCAATAATTATCTGAAGTGTTTTTTTGTGTTTTTTTTTTTAACCTCTTGCTTTTTGTATCTAAAATAATGTAAATCTAACATTGTTTTATTATTCCCTTTACTGCCTGTTCAAAACAAAAAGATTTTAAGTCTCCAAAGCATAATAATGCTTTGCAGATACTGTTCAGGGTAGTAAAAATCAGATGACAAAAGCATCTAAGTATTGATGTAAACCTTCCTACCAGTGTCAGCAAAAAAAAAAGGTCAGAAAACCTCATGGATTTTTAATACTGTTGATGTAGAGGGGAGACAATCCAATGTAAACAAATCCTTCTACAGTGAACGATCATTGGCCTTACCACCTTTCTGAGAGGAGATTAGAGTAACAAAAACATGCAGTATTTTTGCTAGAATGATAGCCAGAGTGTCTGTGTCTACAGCTCGTGCTGGTTACCCCTTTCCTATCCATCTCTCTGTTGTTCCACAATCACAGGGGACAAGGAGCACTTGGAGAACACATCAGGCGTGGGATCCACACACGTAAGGTGTGGGATTCTCCCGTGGTGTGGGCTACAGGGTTTGAAAGTGCATTATTTTACTCAAAAGCATGGCATTAGGAATTTCCAGTGGTTAAAGTGATTTAGGCAAAGGGTATTCTGCTGACAAACAGGGTGGGCTGAGTGATTTTTGCTGGGGTGGTTTGGAAATGGAGAAACTGGGATGTCATCTTCAAAGAAACAACATCTAGCTTTTGGTGAGTGTGAAAGTTGACACTTTTTTTTATCAGAAACTGGAAATCGTGCTTCCTAGTGGGGGAATTACAGTGAGAATAGGGAATTGCAGTGAGAATAGGTGGGTGGGAATAAAACAGACGTGGACAGACCCCGGATGGGGCTCCCCTCACTGCAAATCGCATCTACAATGCCCGTGGAATGTCAGTTGTCATGGTGACCTTTATTCGATTGCTGACAGGAACAAGGAGAGCTCCTTTCAGGGATTACAGCTGGCTCTAGCCCAGGGAGAGCGGGGCTGAGGCACTGCCCTCTGTGCTCAGGATCTGTGGTGCTTCCCTGGCCAGACCCTGCTGTGCTTTTTTCAGCAGAGTTCCTGGTTTCTGGGTGCCGATGGATGAACCCCCAATGGAAATGTTCACAGCCTGGTGGACCAGGGGCTCATCCGACCTCACAGGAAGATAGATTTGGTCTTCAAATATATCCTCCAGCATGTCACTGTCCTGCTGAGTGGCTGCTTGAGGAATACTGATGGGTTGTAGCATGAAACTGTGCCGGGACTCCATCTCCATCAGACCGTTCCCACTGAAATCCATCTCAAACCGCTCTGACTCCTTGTCCTCCCTCCATTTCTCAGCCTGATGATTGTTGCTCCAGTGTGCACCATCCAAACTGCTTTTCTCAGGAATATCGTTGTTCAGTTCAAGGCTCCTGCCCTGCTGTGAAGTGGCTGTGCTCAGAGCCAGGGCAGGGTCCGTGGGCACAGGGAGCTGCAGCTCGGGCCCGGGCAGGCCGCTCGCCTCCTCTGCCGCGGCCTCGGCCCCCGTGGCCTCCTCCGCTTTCTCTTGCTGGTAGTAACTGTTCAGCAGTGCAAACATTCTATCTACATCCTTCAAGTAATTAGTCCAGTCAGCCAGACTAAGTCTATAGTTGTGTCTGTGCTCGTACACGCTTTCATTCACACTGTACAAGTCTTCCAGTCCTTGCCAGTCCGTGTCACCGGTGAAACGGGGCAGCTTAACCTTCCCATCCATCCCATAACTGTCCTCTGTGGAGAGAAAGAGCAGAGCCTGATGGTGAACACTGGCTTAACAGTGCAAGAGAAGCTTCCACGGGCATTTCTACTCCAGTTTTCTTGAAAGCATCACTGCTCATACCACACGTGGGTAGCTCAGGGTGTTACTGAGCCTGGGCTCTGCTCTCTGCAGCTCGTGCTGAGCACCCAGCAAGAACCTCCCTGGTTTCTGCTGCATCCTCAGTCTTGGTGCAAAAGAGCAAAGTCTGGTCTAAGGTCCCTGTGACCACAGTCAGAGGTGAGCCTTCCCTCTGGCGTTTCAAGGCAGGAAGGTGCTGTGAGACACAAATCACCCCCTTGCCTTTCCTGAGCATCCCAAAATACGGGATAAAGAGTGGGGGTTAAGTATAAAAGATGGAGCTAAATCTGAAAGCCATTAGTGACCTGAACTTCAACAATTCCCCCAGCACTCTGGTGTCTGGGTAGCTCCAGACATATGGGCTACAAAGCCTATGACAACCAGCCACATTTTAGTTAATAAATGATGGCCAAAGTTGTGTTCAGTTTACTTTGTAATCTTTCATTATACTTGACAAGGGGAACAAAAAGCTGTAGAATTTGGTGTGAATTCCATTATAAGATTTTACCCCTCTGTGAAACAATGTCAAAAAGTGCAAAGATACAGAGCACCCAAAAAGTTTTCCTTTTTTGTTTAATCAAAAAAAAAAAAAAGAGGTCACTTTCCTTACTTGGAAACACCTGAATCTTTGATCTTAACTGTTATTTCTTCTTATATATTTCACTTAATACAACAGCTGTAAATATTTTACAATGTAAAAGTTAAATATTTCTTTTAAGTTCTAGAACTGCTTTTATTTCTGCAAACCCTTGTCACACCCGCTGTCCCAGGCTGGGGCAGAGTGACTATGGCAGAGCAGCCAAGAGAAATGCCATCCTGGCATGGCCACAAGAGCCACCTTTGTAATACAATCATGGGTCATTTGTTTCCTGAAATAAAAAAGAATTAAATACCAAGGAGTCTCCAAGAAAAGGAGCGTTACTAGTCCAGTGCTTGGGGGTAGGAAGGGCCCTAGAAAACAGCAAACCAAGGGATGAACTTTTAAGGGGTTTAGTCACTGTCCCCTTTACAATATTAACCACCCCACACCTGTCATAAGTGCTGGATTTTACTCTGTGTTGATAGTTCCATGACTTCAGGGTTTGGGTTTTTCTTTTCTTTGCCAAACCAGAGCTTGTCTAGAAACCTGTGGCCAGAGTGGTTTGGTGTGAGGTGGCAGGACCTGAAACTGAGATGCTGCTGTTTGACCAGTCACAGGTATGGAGATGGACCAGGGCACTGGAGGGGGCAAAGCAGTAGCCAGGGAGGTGCCTTTGGGCTCAGAGGAGCCTCTGCTGCTTGTCCCAGCACTAGGACAGGGCTGAACTGGGCAAGCTGGGAAGTCTGGGGCCAGAAACACCAGTCAGCAGCTACACAGGCTGGGGGGCTCCCCTCTGAGCGTGGCCCTGTGGCTGCAGCCTCTGAAGGGTTTTGCAGCTGGAAGGCACTGACAATTGTTCTGTGAGTTTCACACCAAGCAGAAAAAAACAATAACTTGTTTAACCATGTGGGAAAGAGGCAACTTGTGTTCGTAAGTGTCAAATAAGAAAGAGAAGTCTGAAGGGGCTGGCTCTGTGTTGGTGACCGAGTGTGTCACCCCACAGCTCCATTCCACAGCTCAGCAGTAAGCACAAAAGAGTTCCCCACTGCCATGGGAGGCCAGTGGGGAGGAGGGAGGAAAGACAAGGACCATCCCTGTAAGAAAGCTCGTTACAAGTAGGTGTGAAATGGGAAAGTGCAGGCGAGGTACATTTGAGCAGCAGCAGGACAGTGGTTCCCTCAGCAGCTCTCTGGGGATGTCTCAGCTACAGCACAGACCCTCCTGTGTCCCACTCCTGCCCTGCTGCCTAACCCCATACAATAATATAATATAAGCTTAATATATAATATATAAAAAAACATATAAGCTTTAATTTAAAGACTAATCCTGGGTGTGCTACAACTCAAGAACACTGCTTCTGTTAGATCCCTGGTTAAAATGAGGATTGCTCATAGGGATGCCTTCTAATGAAGACTTAAAAGCATCATCACAGGGATTACTTCTTATCTTTGCAGTAACTGGTTTCCACTGGGCTGTAATGAACAACTGGGATGTAGCCAAACAAAAGTGCCTCTTTTTCCTAGATCCCAAAACTGCTCAGCTGAGAAGATACAAAGTTAGCTGCAAGGAAAAATCATCTACTTGAATCAGAGATCAGTAGGATATTGAAATACATTATCTTAATTATCCCCTCGCTGCTGGGAGCTAATGACAATGTTCTTTGCAGAAGGCCCTGTGGAAAAAAAAGTTTTTTATAGCCTTGTGTGCTCCTTGGACCCAGTGTGCAGCCCAGGGACCCAGTGTGTATCAGGAGCTAACACACCTATAAAGCTGATACACTGTGAGAAGATACCAAGTCTAAATATGTCACTTGACAGACTTTAAGCTGTTTTTCACCCTATTATTGTTCAGTGAGCAACAAGTGTAGTACTGTTAAGAGCTGAGGTTTTTCCCAGTCCCTTCAGGCTGGAGGAGCTGGGTGTTAAACTCCTCAGTAATAGCTAAATGCAGCTGCAGAGAGCAGTCCTGCACCTACTGCTCAGGGGCAAGCATTAAGTATAAAAAGCACAACCTCACCTGGTACCCTTCTCAGTTCAAATATTACATTTTTCTGAAGAAATTTAATGTCATGCATGTGTGAGCTGGTCTGAAAGCATCACACACAGACAGACACACCCCTGCCCTCCAAGGAGCCTCATGTGTGGGATGTGCACTGCCCTGTCTCACACTGAGCACAGCTCCTGCTTGCCAACATCTACAGCTGAACCAGGGAGCAGCTTTGACTTCACTTCCAAGGTGTGCCCAGGCTCTTTGGCCACACACCCCTCAGAAAGGTGGGTAAGGACATTTGGTTTAACATTTAAAAGCACCTGTACAGGCTTCCTAAATAAAAACCAGGAAAGAAAGCACCACCACACCCCAACCCACCCCAAAATCAACCCCACAAGAGGAACACAACCCCAAAGAAGTGGTTCTTTTTGTGTCCCTTTCCCCGTGTGAACACCTGAGAGCTACAGGCATGGAGCAGGAGCACGGGAAGCCTGGGGATGGCAACGAGCTGCGTTAAATGCGGGATGGGGTGGGCTGAAAAACCATGGTGGAGTGTGGAGTGGTTAGAAAACATGCACCGAGTTAGTTGGAATGGGCTGGAGTCATGCAATTATTTGGAAAGAAGCTGCTGAGGAGAATAAAAAAGTGTGGATACCTGTGTGGGTCATAGCTTCCTCCATCTTTATTTCCTGATGTAGGAAAATACAAGAGTAACTTTTGTTAGTGTTTAGAACTGGTAAAAACCATTCACAATGTAGTTTGTTTTTGTTTGTTTGTTTGTTTGTTTTCCATGCACAGCATCTAATCCCTAGAAGGAAATGTAACTGTGTTAAGTAAAGACAGAGCTGAAGTCCAACAAAGATCTCCTGGAAGTTTTATATAAAAGAATGAAAAACCCACAGCTCTTGAAAAATAATAACACCCTCAAATAATTCGATATTGTGAAAAAGAGAGAAACATTTGTAGATGAAGAAAGAGATAAAAAAAGTAGACGGTAATATTCCTGTAAAAAAAAAAAAAAAAAGCAAAGTATTAAGTCAACCAATTTGAAATGCACTGAATTTCAGAGTCATGAGGTGTAAAGACCAGGTGGTTTAGTACCCAGAGAGTGTTGTAGAGGCATACTACAGCTCCTTGAAATCAGGAGGGGGTGCTGTTGATAAGAGGTTTGCAAGGTTGAGTCTCAGTTGTGTAGAGCCTGAGGTGTTTGTATGGACAGACAGCAAAAGGAATAAACACAGGATTTATTTAATGCCTTCCCTGCTGCTGGGAGGCAAAAACTGAGTGAACCCTGCAGCAGAGAACCCTGCATCACAGGCAGGGAAGAGCTGCACGTGCCTGCTGCTGCCTAACGCAAACTCCAGGGTAACCTTGCTGCAGGATTCTGTCCAAGGGTGGTGTTGGCCAGCAGCATCTGTCCAGAATAGCCCTGCAGCCTTCAAAGGAGCCTCCTGGCCCCGTGCTGGTGCAGGATGGGGTGTGTGGCCCATCCTAACCACCCTGAGCAACCCTTAGGGGAGCGACGCTTCACGGACACCATTAGAACACAAGCAGATGAGAAAGAAACACCAAATGAAATGGAAATGTTAATTTTCTTGTACCTGTTTCAAGCCCCTTTGGCCTTGGATTGCACTGCTTGTAACCTTGGCAGCTCCTCAGCTCCATCAGCTGTATGTGCAGCTGGTTCAAAATGCCCCTTTCCACGGTGTGCACTGTGTTGGTCAGCTGAGGGGGGAAAAAAGACTTGTTAAGAGAAATAAACACAGCGGGGGAGTCCCGTAAACAACGGCTTGTAAGAGGGGCAGGGTTTACCTGATAGGGATCAGTGTTCATATCAAAGTACTCCAAGAAGCCAGTTGCAAACTCACAGAAGAGGAAATTGTGCGTGTCGTTCACCGTCCGCAGGCACCAGTAGGTGTTGTTGTTGGAGCTCGTGCAGGCACAGAAAGAGCCCACTGCAATTAAAAGAACCAGCTTCTCAGTTCTCTGTGCAAAGTAACGTGGTTATTTCTGCTGCTGAGGAGGTTTCTTGTAGATTTTCACGTGCTTAAATTAAACATATTTAAATTCTAGATCCATTTATAAAGATAATCAATCAATCAATCAATCTCTTTATATATAGTATATATTTATCTATATCTATATTTATATCTGTATATATACTGTTGCCCCCCAGCAGGAAAGGCTGTAAGAAATGTATCCTTGAATTTATAAACAAAGTTTTGCTGGAGGAGAATCTACATTTCATTCCAACAATAAAATATTAATATTGCCATAGATTTTTAATTTAAAGTGTTATTTAATTACTGTGACTAGCAGGAATGGGATCAATGTTTTGAACACACTTCATAAAAATAGTATTGGATTATAATGCACCAATTTGTGCAGTAAAACTCCTGTGAAGTATTTGGTCATCTCGATCTCCAAGAGGTGACACAGACCTCAGTGTCTGGTTATGAGAGGCTGTGTTTGAGAGGACTCACAGTTCCAGAAGGGTGCAGTTTGCCAGTGGTTGTTGTCGTGGGTGAAGCAGGTCAGCCCGGGAAGGCTGCACTCGTCTCCTTTCTTCTGCCTCCTCTTCCCCTTCCTCTCCTTCTTCCTCCTGCGGTTCTCTTTGAAGAGCTGCAGTTTGCCATCCACCTCCTGTGCTGCTTCCCTGCTCGGGGAGAGAGGCAGGGCTGGCCTCAGCCTTCCCTCTGCTCAACAGCAGCTCCCTGGCTTTCTGACAGCCGGGAGGTGAGAACCAGCCCTGTCCCAGCTCTCGTGGCAAGAGAACATTTAGGTTTAGCTGGAGATTTTTAACACTTCTGAGCTTCTGAAATGATCAGTTTAATCCCTTTTCTTATCAATGGGTTTTAAAAAAAACAAATATTACCCTTAAACTTTCACACATCTGTCCAAAACGACTGGTTTCCTGTGGGGCTTACTATGTGGGATGTTTTCCTTCCCTCACTGCTTCCTTCACCTCCCCAAACCCCCCCAGATTATATCCCTCCAGCCCCCCACCCAGCCAGTTAAGAGCCTGAGAGGATAGCAAATATCTTACTTGAAGGGATGAAGATGGCTCTTGAGTTTCTCTTGGGCCTTTACCCCTTTCTCCTTGTTATAATAGCTACAGGGAAGATGAGAATTATCAAGTCATTAAACCATTTTCAGCATAAAACCAATAAATAACCATCTTTGACATATACTTGAGTAGTGACAGAATGATTTACAATTTGCACTTCACCTTAAGAAGTGGTATCTGTGTGAGTGGCCTGTGCTGGATTATAGCAAGGCTACAGCTGGCTTTAAATGTGTTACTAGAATATAAACAAGTTTCTTCTGAAAATGTTAACATTTCTCATATTTTGATTTACAGTAGCCTATTTTGATTTACAATAGCCTATACTCTTAAAAGAGGTCTGAGTACCCACAGTGGCTAAATAGCAATAGAGCTGATGTTCTTTCTTTCCACTTCAAACATGTTGGAAACTGTGCCAGCCTTAGCCATCGGTGTGGCTCTCGATGCTGCAGGCCACCCCTCTTACCTCTGTTTGCTACAATCACATTCATCTGGTTTCCTTCTTTTTAGGTGTCCTCTAACTTCCCTCAAATTCTTAATTTTGTCTTGGAGGGCTTCAATCTGCAGGGAATATTTCTGGGTCAGAGCTATTGGTTGAACAGATGGCAGTGCAAAGACTGCTCAGGTTTCAGCATCCTCCTCACCTCCTTGTCAATGTAAGCCTTGTGGTCCTTCCAGGCCCGGGCAGACTGGTACAGCTCCCTCTCACAGTGAATGGTGTCGTTGGGGAGAATAAAGCATCTGTGGCAATGAGTTTAACAGGAAAAAGAAGGTCAGTGGTTTCCCAATCTCCTACTCATTTCTTCTAACATTCCTAATCAATTCTGTGTCATACTTCAGTAAGAAAGAAAGAAACTCTACAGGGTCTTCTTGACTTAATAATGTAAGGACTCTTTCTAGCTATTCTATTTCACAGCAATGCCTCCCTTCAGAAGAGACATGGTGAAATTAAACAATTCACTAACACTAACAAACACAACTCAGGTTTAGCTAAATGTACCACGATGCTTTCAAACCCTTAAATACTGTGGCTATAAAAGCACTAAAAATGTGCAGAGACAGAATACGATGAAAAGACAAAGATCTTATTTTAAGGAAAAAACCAAAACCAAACAACAAAAGCAAGAGTACTTGTGTGTCACTCTGACAGAGCTGGGCTGACCCAGGGCACCGTCCGCGACCATCGCGTCCCCCGCAGCGCCGGCCGCTCCTCCCGCCTCGTCTGCGTTGTGCCGCTTGGTGATGCTCCGGGGCCTTAACACCTGCAGCTCCTCCTCTTCCAGGTTGATGTCATAGATTTCACCTTCGAATTCCACCGACAGGGAGCGGGTTTGGCGCGTGTGGACGAACCGGGGTTTGTATTCTGAGGTGGGAAGAAGAAACGTTCCCCGTTGCGTGATCCACGCCACGAGCGCAGAACATCCTCCGAAGGACAGGAAAAGTGTTCAGGAAAAGCATCTTATTTCTTCTGTGGCTTTACAGTAACTTAATTTTTTGATAGATCAGGGCCCACCCTCTGGTGAGAAGCATTTTTGGGTCTGCGTTTCATGCCAGTCTGACCCCATGCCACAGTTAGCATCCATATCTCCAAATAAAATCAGTGCCTCAGAAATCATCTGTGCAGAAAGGACACTCAAAAACCAGAGACCACAGAGCTAGAAACCACCTGAGATAATTAAACTTGTCAGCACTGTGAAAAAAGGTCACTGCCTGTGAATTGGCCTGTGACAGAGGTTTGACTTAAGGCTTTAGAATAAAAAATGGCCTTTTAAAAGGATAACACCTTTTCCTTTTTCATGGTAGGCATTAAAAGAGCAAGAATCCATGAAGGCAGTTAACTCCTGGGTTAGTTTTTCATGTTCTGTACAAGAATAGCTGTGTTTGGGCACTGTCTGGAAGACCTGACACTCTAACTTCTTTTGCTAATGCACTTGCCCCAAGTCAAGCTGATAAAAGCCACTGTTAACACCAGCGTGTTCCATCTAGTGAAGTGACACACAGAGAGCCCTAGAAACACGGAAGTCAGCTTGTAAAAAATCAGCTGTGGGGCTTTGTCAGCTCTGCTCTGAGCACCCTCTGCCACCCCGCAGCTGACAGTGACTCGTGTGGCAGTGACAGGGGAGCTGTCAGGAGACACGGCCTTTGGCAGCCAGCATTGGTTCTGCCCCAGGATTTTATGTTCATGGCTTTAAGCGACTCACACTGAACCTCTCCTGCAAGAACCTTTCTGAAGTGCAGAGCATGAGCCTCATCCCAACACCCTGCCCTGCTCTGATCCGCCTGCTGCCCGCTGGCAGGTGGATAAAGGCTCTCCATTTGTCTTCCCAAAGAGGAAAAAAACCCCCTGTTTTTCAAAGCCTCTTTCTGGTTTACCACCATATTACCCTTGAATACAACAATGCAGAAAGATTCGTAGGGTCAGAAGGGACAATTTCTGGCATTTGAATTTCTGCTGCTGTTACTTCTCAATCAAGCGCCTGGAGGAGTGGGATCCAGAAGCATCATGTAAAAACTGGGGCCTGAAATAATTGTCTCCCTAATAATGTCTCATCAATCACAGGTCTTTCCCTGCTCTACTCAGAGGAGTGCTGGATTTGGAGGCGGTGTAAGAAAGTTGCAAAGGAGAAGGAATAACAAACAGACTTTTTCTGATGCCTCCTTTGGGTGTTTCCCATCCTTTCCCCAGATGCTCTCACCAGGCTGGTGCCCTGGCAGCCCCTTTTCCCCAGGCACTCAGCAGGTATCACCCCTTGAAAATATCACTTGGGGGAGCGTTCCCCAGCCTGAGGACCACCCTGGCAGCCCGTGACATGTAGGCTTCTCAGCAGAGGGCTGCTGGTCCACACCACAGACTGCCTCAGCTCACACTAAACAAATGGAAGAAATTATCTCACAGCAGCATTTAGTCTGCACGAGACAGCTCAAGACAGACAACTCTGTGGTTGAATGCACAAAGAATACCAGGGATTCTTCTTCACATGCGAAGTGGGGGAGGCTTTAAATCAGGAAATATTTTGAATTATACTGACATTGTTTTCTTATTTCATAGCCATCTGTGCAGCATCTTCTAACCTCTGCATTTCTCATCCAACTTCACTATCCTCCTGCTTTAGACACACATCTTTATTTTATCCCCCAGTGTGATAGATAAAGAGCAGGAGCTCTTATCATCTTATCTTTATCTTATTTTATCTTATCTTTATCTTATCCGATCTGGTCTTCTCTTAATCTTATCATTTTATCTCCATCTCTCTCAGCCTGCTCCTGAGCACAGCCTGAAGATGCTCTGGCTGCAGAACTTCACTCTGATGGCTGGGCAGGTGGGAGAAAACACTAGTTCTGTTTCAATGGTTTTGTGGCTAGCAGAGCCGAGCGGGGCTCCCCAGCAGAGGACGCTGCGGGGTCAGTCGGGGACAGTCCCCGGCCTCGGGGCACCTGCTGCCGGGAGCAGCTCCGGGGCCACCGGCCAGAGCGTTCCGAGGGACGGTCTCTCACGGCGTAGGAACTCGTGGGGGGTGTGAACCCTGCAAGAAAACTCCTCCCTGGCCGGTTCAGGCAGGTGCCGGCGGGTGTGATGTCTGGGCAGCGCGGTAGGTGTCACCAGAGCATCAGCAGCATCTCCGGCCGCCCACGGGATGCTCCGCTCCCAGGACGGGGCTCGCCGTCGGTTATTGCTGCTGTCACACAGGCAATTACGCAGAACCTGCCTGCCAGTTACGGGTGTGTTCATTAGTCACGGAGGCGAAGGCAGGAGCGCCCTGGCAGCCAACCCTGGGCTGGCCGCTTCCCCCGGCTCTCTGCCCGGGTCCCGGAGCTCAGCACTTACTTTGCGCATTAGGGTTTCTCAAGAACTGCCTTTGATGTTTCCTTTGGCTCCTGCTGCTCCGGTAATCGCTGTCCCCGCAGCTGCAGTCCTTGTCTTTAGCGCCGTAGCCCCGGGAGGGGATGCTGCGGGTCCTTTTTCTGATGGCCAGGATGTCACCGGACACTTTACACTTGTGAATCCGCAGTTTGCCCGAAGCATCCTCCGTGCACTGCCACTTCTGCGGGGAGAGAACGACCATCATCTCCCAGCAGCCTTCCAGACGCCTGCTACGCTCAGGTGGATGGGAAAACACTGGCAAATTCCTTTAACAATTCACCAATAACACGCGAGGAAGGGAAACATTTTAGGGACTAAATTCACTCCTAATCTTCTCAACATCTCTCTCATGCTAAGCAAACATAAGCTCGAATGAAATCACTGCAAATCTGCATAGGAAAATACAACCCAGCCAAAAAGGATATATAAATCAAGAGTATCTAGACTAAACACATCCCTGGAAAGAGCAGGTCAAAAGTCTTAATTTACTGAGCCACGAAGTACAGCTGTCAGGGCTGGTTTCACCAACTTTTTTTTTTTCTTTGGAAAAACAACCTTTTTTCTTTGTTCTGTGACTTGGAATTTCTAACATGATTCAGGGGAAAACAAAAAAATCTCTACGGATGAGTAACTGGTCCAATTATAGGGTTCCTTGGAAATAGAAGGACAAATTGTGAGTGTGATTTATAGAAAAAAAATATATAAACCACTAACAACATGCAATTTACTGGTGGCCAGAGTTAGGACCTGCACCCTAAGAGATGCCCCTGCAAACCATGTGTCCAGCCCTGCAAGCTTTGATGGAGGAGGAGGGAGAAGCCTGGAAGCACAAGGTTCCCAGCCAGCCTCCCTGCACCCAGCAGGTGCTCGGCAGGGGAAGAACCTCCCAAGCCAAACAAATGAACTTGGATTTGTTCCTTTGGACACCTGAGCCTTGAGATGTGTAGCAGACCTGGAGAGAAGTAGCTGCAGCCTGCAAGGAGTACCTGTAAAAGGCATTGTGCTGAGTGTCAGAGCCAGTGCAGGAGGAGGAGAGGAAACAGAGAATTTCCCAGCTTGTTTGCACAGTTTCTATCTGACCTGATCATCAGCATCACTGAACCAGGTGGAAGATTACAGGTGGGCTCCTTCCACTGGACCCCACTGTTGTCACATCTCAACCTAAAAAGCATCTGGGGCTTTAGTTTCCTTTCCACACTGAACTGTCTTAAAAAACTAAATGTAATTTTTCAAGAACCCTGTGTAGGTGCTGACAGACCAGAGTTCAGCTGCCCAGGCCATAGAAGGCACTCGAACACCCCACACAAGCTAAGAATGTGTTGATTTTGAGTCAGTTGCAGTCCAAATAAACATAGGGAGAAGTGAAAATGTTTATTTCTAGTCTTCATACAACTATAAATAATTATTACCTGGTGAGTTTTGTTGATTTGTGCATCTTAAGCCCCTTAAGCTTGTGTGCAGGATGAAAACTAAGCCTTGGGTGGATTTGCTGACCTGAGAACCTCAAGAGTGAGCTGAGGTGGCAGCACCATGAGAGCACCCAGTGCCCAACACATGGACTGAGATGGGGAAAAGACAGATCCCATGCTCTGAGACCTTGCCTGTGGGTTGGCACAACTGATCCCAGATCACTAAATGGCCCCAGATAGCTGACTGAGAAACCACCCAGGAGCCCAGGCTCTCAGCTAAAGGCCCAGGTGATGGGGTGCTCTAGGAGGGGTGCTCTAGGAGGGGTGCTCTAGGAGAGGTGCCCTAGGAGAGGTACTCTAGGAGGGGTGCCCTAGGAGGGGTACTCTAGGAGGGGTACTCTAGGAGAGGTGCCCTAGGAGGGGTGCCCTAGGAGGGGTACTCTAGGAGAGGTGCTCTAGGAGGGGTACTCTAGGTGGGGTGCTCTAGGAGGGGTGCTCTAGGAGGGGTGCTCTAGGAGAGGTGCCATAGGAGGGGTGCCCTAGGAGGGATGCTCTAGGAGAGGTGCCCTAGGAGGGGTGCCCTAGGAGGGATGCTCTAGGAGAGGTGCTCTAGGAGGGGTGCCCAGGAGCTGCAGGGCACTGCAGGGTTTTTGCTGTAGCCCGTGTGCAGAGGGGTTGTTAGAGGACGAGGACTGACTGCACCACTGTGTTTCCTCTGTTTATTGGGTACCTGCTGCAGCTGGAAACATATGGCACTTGCTCTTAACGAGTCTCAAAAGCACCATTTTCAACTAAAATAAGTATTCTCTTTGTCTAAAATTAATTACAGCAAAAGGCTCCAGGAGTGGCTTCAATAGCTAGTTAGATAATTTTTAACAGTATTATGACTAACACTGAAACAAGACTCTCTCTGTCTGGTAGGGCAATAATAGTTCTCCATTTTATACAGGGACTAAATATGATTCAGTTCCTCTTTAAAAAAACAAAAAACAACACAGCTTTTAAAAGTGTCTTTATAAGGATGCTTCAGAGTTCTAAGATGGAATTTTTAGACTAACTTTCCTGAATCCCTGCCCATGCCAGGGCACTGAGCATGCATTATGCACTAAGTCCTAATGGTCCTTCTGCTCATCTTTAGATCTATAAAATGCATTAATGCACCTAAAAGGAGCTGCTGATTGATGCACTGCTCCTTCCCCCCCCCTTCCCTTGTTTTCTACCTTCCTTCCTGCTATGATTCCTGAACCATTCTTTGAAGTCCAGGACTATTAGGTTTGGTTTCTGGGTCTCCATATCTCCATAAATCAAAAAAAACCCCATTGGCACATACACAAACTAAGTATGTCTTCATTAAATTTTAATCGGCATCTGTTTTTTTTATTTTCCCCATATTTATCTGCCTGCTCATGGTGATGCTTCACAAAGCACCTAAGGTGAATTAACAATTCACTGTTGCCATAGGAATAGGGGAGAGTCCTTGCTGCTGGCTGCAGCTGACTTAGGGACCCCTGCACTGATTTATTCTCTCCTCAGTAGGAGAAGAGAGGACTAAATTAGAATGAAAATACCCCAAACTAATAGCAGAGTGAAAGCAGGAGCCTGCCATGTGGCTGCAAAAAAAGCTGTTTCAGTCATGTGAGAGTGAGCCTGTGTCAGCCCTTTTCCCTGTCATTAACTCATCTTCTCTGCCTTTCATCTCCTCTCATCCCCTACCCTCCAGCAACCATTTCCCTCTCACCTCAGCCCTCAGGAGGGGACATGGAGAGGGAGGTGCTGAGCTATTTTCCCTGGGATCTGAGGACAGGATGCCTGGGCTATTCTATTCCTATTCTGTTCTATTCTGTTCTATTCTGTTCTGTTCTATTCTATTCTGTTCTATTCTATTCTATTCTATTCTATTCTATTCTATTCTATTCTATTCTATTCTATTCTATTCTATTCTATTCCATTCCATTCCATTCCATTCCATTCTTTCTTTTCTATTTGTATTCTTTCTTTTCTGATCTATTCAATTTCTTTTCTATTCTCTATTCTTTCTTTTCTGATCTATTCAATTTGTTTTCTATTTGTTTTCTGTTTACTTTCTATTTGTTTTCTATTCTATTCTTATTCTATTAATTTTATTCCACCCTATCCCATTCCTCAGAAGTTTGAGCTGCTCTGATCTCTGCTACACCTGAAATTCAGACACACACACAAAATTCAGAGTTCCTGCTCCTTGGTGTGGAGGCAAACACCAGACTGCAGCAGGAGCTTTTCCTCAGGTGGTGTCACTGGCACGAGGCATTTTCTCCTGCACCAGGGGCAGCAGTTTGCCCTTGCAGAGTCAGTGTGGAGGCAGAGGGGAGCCAAGGGGCTGGTTAAAGGGGCACTGTTGGTGCTGGGTGGCTATGCTGCTGGCACAGCTCCAGCTGCAGCTCAGAGCTGCCTAAGCCAGAGCCCAGCAGATGACTTCATACCTGCCCCATGCCTGCATTTCCTGGCATTCATCAGCTTGTGCCTTCAAAGTAAGGCTATTTTATTACTGAATTTAATTAGGACATAAAAAAAAAATAAATATATGTACATTCAGCATGAATCATTGTGATGTGCTGCACTGTAAATATCCACTTAAACAGGGTTTCAAATCAACTTTTTTTTTAAGATAACAGTAACAGCTTTGAGAGAGTTGCTGCCCCCTTTTATAGAGAGGAAATTAATTAGAGGATTGATGAAAAATGTCTTTACAGTAGGCAAGTGAAGGCTTTCTGTGAGCTGTAATTACCCACTATTTACAGTAGACACTTCAGTGTTAAGTATCTTGTCAGATTTTATCTCCAAGCTACAAAACCCTGAAATACATGCAGCCAGTAACACAGAACAGGGCTGATATTTTTACAGGTGCTTTCTCATTTTGGGAGCACAGGACCAACTCTGAGCATTATTGCTCAGCCCAGGGAATGTAAAGGCACGAGAAAGCAGAGACTCCATTAATTTAAACGTGTCCTTGAGATCTCATTTATTTTTTTTTTCCTGTTCCAAAAGCTAAATTTGAGCTCAGTTTAGATGAAAATGCTGCCACGGGCTGTGTCTGTGGGTACCATTCTCTGATAGCAGCAGTCAGGGGACCTGATCTGACAACCCTTGCAAGGGAACCTGCTCTGGGACTGCTGGCAGTCATGGACCCAGGTCCTGAGGGAGGCTTTGAAACCCTCCTGGAGGACAGCAGTGTTCTCTTTCTATTAGAGGATACTGAGAAGATGGGGGCAAAGATGTGCTTTGAGAGAGGTGAAACCATGATCTTCCCAGACTGCAATATATCTGGATTTTATCCAGAAAAAAAAAAAAAAAAAAAAAAGCTGATACTTGAGAATAAGAATTGCTTAAATTTGAAGGATTGTCAGATCTGGAAAGAGCTGTCCTCTGTTTAATAGGAAAGTTAAATATTTAGGCTGAACTGTGAAATATTTAGGCTGAGCTGTGAAATGCCATGCTTTGAAGGACTATTTTTAGAGATAAAGGAAATTATCTTCCTATTTGCTTTTTAAGTCATGAAGAGACAGGTATTTTAACAAGGGGTATCATAATTTCTGGCAATGCCTATAAATTCTTGAGCAACCAAGCTGCAGGCGTGCTGCTGTGTTTCAGGGTGGTTGGGATGTGGGTTTGAGGGACATGGTTTAGGGGTGAACTCTGCAGAGCAGGGCTGATGGTTGGGCTGGGTGATCCCAAGGGGCTTTTCCAACTGGAATGATTCCATGATTCTTCATAGTCCTCATTTGGGGAGGGTGGATTTATTTTGTTTGTTTTCCTCCCCTGTTGGAAAACCTTTAAAATAAGGTTGTGCAGGGAGAAAACTGCAGGTTTGGCAATGGGTTTGATGCTGACTATAGATAATGAACAGCTCACTGGAGACCCCTGGCCTATCAGCTGCAGGACCTCCAGAGGTACCTGTCATCTGGGGAACAGAGTTAAAATCCAAGGTCAGCACTATGCACCAGGAAAACTCCTCTGACTGGTGCTGGTGGAGAGAAAAAGAAAAAATACTTGGGAATTAACTCGTTAATTATGTGTTTAGGTAAGGGAAAGGAGAAGAAAAAAAAAAGTGTAAATGAAAACACAGTTAACATGCTTTTAGTTGATATTTGCTAAGTATCCAGAAGAATTTCATGGGTGAGAAGATGGAGTGAGTTCAACAAAAATAACCTGCCAGAGGATTTAAGAGCAGCTTGCCTCTGAGGCTCCTGAACTAACATACATTCTCATCTCAGGTTGTTCCAGAGGAAATCTGAGAGGAGATTTGTGTCACGATAAGGTTCTGTTAATCCAGAGGAGCATTAGTTCACATGCTATTATTTCTGTGCTATTGGAAAATTAGCAAAGCTTTAGTTAGAAATCCCCACCCGTTGTCTCCCTGCTGCAAACGGCAGCAGGGGCAGCAGTGCTGGAGACAGAGGGACACTTCTGTGCTCTGCACCTTGCCACAGGGAAATATGATCAATTAAATAAAAAAAAAAACAACCCTGCAAACCATTTAAGTGCTAAACCCCACCAATAGTCACAACTAAACCGACTGGGCTCCACCAGTAAGTTACACCACAGAAACCAGTGACCAACCTGGCACCAAATGATGGAGAAAACCTCCTGTTCCCACTATAATTTCTCGAGTGCTCTCTGCAATGTGAAAGAGATCACAACCACCCTGCCCCAAGCCCCAGAGCTGAGCAGAGCCCACCCCACTGCTGGTGCCTCTGCAGGGGGAGTGAACTGGGCTGAGTGTGATGGGACTGGGCTGGGAGGACTGGCTGTGCCAGGGAGGGAGCTGGAACTCAGTCTGTGTCCAAATCTGATATGGACAAGTGGCCCATAACTCACTAGGTGGACAAAAGGAACAGCACTTGACCAAGTTACAAGGCTGAAGAGGAAAAACATGAAATCCTCAAACCCAACGTATCTTCTGCATTTAAAGGACCTCGATGGGACTTTGTAAATAGAAAAGCTGCTCCCAAACCCCACTGCTCTCATAAGGTCCTTGCTGGCTCAGGACCTTCTCCCTCTGATCAAAGAGGGTTCACTGCTCTGGGATGGAAGGAGAAAGGCTGGGGACGGGGCTGCGGGTGGGATATCTGCTCAGGACACTTCACCTTTTCTCTTCACACGTGGGAAAGTAACGTGATTCCAAACCTGGGCTGTGGCGTGAGAGGTAATAAATACAAGAAATAATTGCAAAGAAAACATTTTGGTATTTTAAACCCAAACATTTTAGCGTCGAACAGTCTAACTGACTCCATTGATCTCCTTCAGTCTTCAAATGCAATCTCTGTTTGCAGTGGCACTGCTTGGCCTCCTCAGCACCCTGTCCTTGGGTGAGACTGTGACGGCGCTCGCAGTGCTACAGAGGAGCCACGGCTGTGCCAGCCCAGAGCCATGCCAGGGCCCTGGCACCAAGGACACCAGACAGGATCCCAGATCCAACCAGGGATCAGCCAGGAGCTGCTGCAGCCCCTCACTGGGTTGGAGAGGGGGGTAGGGGCTGAGCTCTGCCCCACCGCCCCTGCCCCAGCCCTGAGGGGCTCCACGGGGGCTCGATGCCAAAGCAGCTCGTGGTACTCCAGCCCCACCAAGCTTCTGAGGGAGAGGCCTGGGAGGAATCTCCTCACACTCCTCTGTGGAGGTGTGTGGGGATGGGTACAGAGCAGGGGGACGCCAGTGAGCTGCTGCCTGGGGCCCCAGCGCGGGCCTGCTGGGCAGTGGTGTCTGTGGGAACAGAGCAGCTCCTCTCCCACCTCCCCACCTGACTCAGCTGCACAGGTTGCTGCAGGCAGGGCAGTAATTCAGCATAGATTGAAGAGAATTTGGAGCCAGACTCTGTTCTTAACTGAGATCCCTCCCTGTATCCACCACAGAGCTGCAGGTACAAGCCACAAGCCTAGCAAGGGCTGCAGAAACTTCTGGTGTTATGAGCAAGCAGTTAGACTCTGGGGTCAGAGTCAGGCTTCATACTGAAATCATTACTGCTACAAGAATCAGAGAATGGTTTGGGTTGGAAGAGACCTTTAGAGCTCATGTGGTTTAACCTCCTGCAGGGAGCAGGGCCATCTGCACCCAGAGCAGGGTGCTCAGAGCCCCCCCAACCTCCCCTGGGATGGTGCCAGGGATGGGGCAGCCACCACCTCTCTGGGCAGCCTGGACAAGTCTCATAACCTTAATTGCAAAAAACTTCTTCCTTATATCTTGTCTGAATCTCCCCTCTCTCACTTTAAAACCTTCACCCTTCATCCTATCACTACACTCCCTGATAAAGCCTGACAGCCCCCAGAAGGCTTCCCTCGGGGCAGGATCCCCCCTCCTGCTGCCCACGCTGCTGGGGGTGCAGCCCAGGGCTGCTCTCAATCCCTCTGCCCCCAGCCTGGGCTGATACCAGGGGCTGCCCCAAAGTGATGCTTGGGAATGGGTATCACTGACTCCTCACAGTGACCTTAAACTGCAAGTTTTTCTGAGCAAGGGGACCTTTGTACTCAAGGCATTGCAATAAAAGCATGAAGATTACCAAGAGTGTTGTCCAGTTGTTCATCCCAGCAAAATAAATCATGTGGAACTGTAGGACTAATCAGTTTGGTTCAGTAACCCTGAATTAGCCCCGTGAGTAGAAGCTTTCACTGCTCAGAAAAGTTCTCTCCCTTACTGACAAATTATCACTGAATTATCTTGTATATTTAGCAATACACTGAATCCAAGGAAAAAACAGCCAGCTCCTGTTATATTTGAGCAGTTTTACCATAAGCCCCAAAATGAGACAGCAAAATGAAGCCCTTCAGTGCCTTAACTGGGACCAATGCTTAGAGCAACTTGTGTCTGGTTTTCTTTGCTCTGCAGATACTCAGAACACAGCCTTTCAGCTATCTTCCAAATGCCATATTCTGCACATTCTTTTGACCCACGTATTGTGTGAAATACAATAATGTGAAAAACATGTATTTCCCATGGCACCTAGAAAAGTGCAGTTGTTTGTGGCTTACCTGCCCTGGCTGCTCACAGGCTGTCTGATACCTTGCTTGTTGGCATAATTCCTTTACTCTTTCATATTTTGGTAGTTGATTAGACTGCTGAGTGTTTTTGTTGGGTTCATCCTTCTTTCGTAGAAATTTGCTTTTAAAAAAAAAACAAAACGTTGAATATTTAAAATATATTCTTCTAAACTCTTGAGACAATGAATTGAGCTGGGATAGCAAAGCTACTTGTAGATTTGTTTTCCCAGGGAAAAGAATCCCTACATTTCCATCACTGACCATCAGCACAGTGAAAAATGGCTCAGGTGATTTGCTGGAAATTACCTAATGTGAAATAAGGGCTGCTGAAATATGTCTAACTGACACAGTTCGGCACCAATCAGAGACAAATATATTTTAGGAACTAGGAAACAAGTCAGTTTGCTGGCAAAATTTACTACTTTGTTGACCATGAAAAGGAAGAGGAGGGATCAGCAAGGAGAGTGTGTACAAGAGAGTGTTCCCAGCAGGCAGGCTCTCCCAAAACTCTTGCTCCCCTGATAATTACCCTCTTTCCACCAGAAATGTGTCACGCCAGATTTTGGTCTTCTTGTTTGTTCGAAATCTGAAAGCAAAAGAATAATAATAATAATAATAATAATAATAATATTTACTGCTGGTGTCTGTATAGCACTGCCAGTGTTGAACAATTTAGTCATGAAAAAAAACAACCCCACCTCAGATATATATACTTGAAATTTTATAGATGTGCTATTTTAGAAGCCCTTGAAACGGGAAGCTGTGGTCGCTGGCATGACACAGCTCATTTTCCACTCTGCTGTTGATTTACTTAGCTGTTTGCTTCTGAAGTGGCTCAGTAAAACCAAAAAAGGCCGTGACCCACCTGTTTCCTGGTCTCTCCAAGTCCAGGAGCTTGAGGACAGACTTGCCATCCATGTCTGGGGGCGTGTCGAGCCCCGCAATATCCAGAATTGTCGGAGCCAGGTCAATGTTCAGAACTATCTGAGGCACTCTGCAGAGCAACAGAGAAGGTCACCCTTGCCACACGTTCCATATGTAAGTCTCCTCGTCCTCTTGGAAATAGACTCCAAATTAATGTTTATCAGGGCTTTGAAGATGCAAAGCTCTGCAGAGCTGCTACGTTTAGCAGATCCCCTTTGAAGTCTGCTCCTCGAACGACAGGCCAGCACTGCAGGCTGCCAGCACAAAGGAAAACCAAGCACGAGAGGAGGAGGAGGTGCTGCAGACCCAGAGCTCTTACCTCACTGCCAGCAAGAGCTATATGCTCTGCTAGAGCAGGAGAGCAGGAAAGATGGGCACCTGCTTTTCCAAAGCAAAACCCAAAGCCTCACCCCACAGGACTGAGCATTATGTGAACTTTTTTTTCACCTGCACTATACTAACAATATGCAAACTGAAAGATGTGGCTCTTGACAGGACTCCCTCTCTACTCCACTGTGGTGAGACCCTCCCTTGAGCTGCCATCCAGTGCTGGAGCCCCCAGTACAGGAAAAACCTGGAGGTGCTGGAGGGTGTCCAGAGCAGGGCCACAAGGATGAGCAGAGGCTGGAGCAGCTCCTGTGAGGACAGGCTGAGAGAGTTGGGGTTGTTCAGTCTGGAGAAGGTTCTTGTGGCTTCCAGGATCTGAAGGGTCTCCAGGAAAAGCTGGGGAGGGACTTTTGAGGCTGTGGGGCAGTGCCAGGAGGATGGATCCAAACTAGAGATGGGTGGATTCAGAGCAGACATGAGGAAGAATTTCTTCCCCAGGAGAGGGTGAGACACTGGCACAGGGTGCCCAGAGAGGTGAGGGAAGCCCCACCCTTGGCAGTTTCTCAGGCCAGGCTGGATGGGGCTCTGAGCACCCTGCTGTAGTGGGAGGTGTCCCTGCCATGGCAGGGGGCTGGAACTGGATCAGCTTTAAACCTTCCAACCCTGACAGTTCTGATCCCATGATGTACAACTCATCCTCCACAAGAAGAAGCTGGGCAGAGTGATAATTCCATGCCCTTATAAACATTCTAAAGGAGGCTAAAGAGCTGTGCTAGAGACACAGGGGAACTCACACTGATCCTGGCTCCACGCTTGGGCCCCGCACGAAGAAGGGAACGCGAATGTCGAAGTCGTACGGCATCGACTTCCCCTTGACCAGCCCGAACTGCCCGATGTGGTACCCGTGGTCAGCCGTGTAGATAATGTAGGTGTTCTCCAGCTCTCCCATCTCTGCAAGCATATGGTATAACTGCAACACAGCACAGGGGAGACTCTCCATTAACTGCAGCAAGGCATGTTTTGCACAGAATCCAGAGTAAACATCGTACTCATTAAACTCGCAGTACCATACATGACATTGATGGGGTGGTTAAAACACACGTTCTGGACACGGTCATTCTTACTTCTCATCCTTAATGGGCTGCTGAAAAATATCATGGGACAGGCTTCTTTTTGGGGGGTTGTGGTGTGTGTGAAAGGAGCAGAAGTTGCCACATGCACACCCATGTCCCTCCACATGTGCACACGGGTGGTGCAGCTCCTGCCATTACCAGGATGCACATTAGTCCCAGGGATTTTTCCCTTTGGAAGAAACACCCTGGTTTGGTCACTCAGTGATTAAAAGCAGCAAGGGCAGAGCTTGGTGATGCAGTGAACCAGAATTCTTTCTGCTGGGGATACCTGGAGTAATTCTTTGCAGCCCAAGGGCTTCCCTCAGGCTGTGGCTGGTAAAAGTAAAGAAGAAATCTATTTAATTTAGTTGCCGATTACTATGATTGCATTCACAGTGGTTTCTTGCACTCACCCTTTCCATAGAGTCATCAACTGACATCAGGGTCTGAAGCCTTTTGCGCTGCAGGACGTTTGTGAACTCCATGTGGATAGGCAGCATGGGCCCCGTGTACTGCATGATCCAGTGCTTGTCCATGTTGGGAGCATAGTTATAGCTGGGGGTGCTGGGAGGGAAAGAAAGAGCCTGAGAATCATGCAATCACAGCAGTGTCTGGGTGAAAGGGAGCTCCAGAGCTCACCCAGCCCAAGCCCTGCTGAGAGCAGGGACATCTGAGGTGCTCAGAGCATCCTCAAGCCCACCTGGGATGGCTCCAGGGATGGGGCCTCCACCACCCACCACTCTGCTGGGAAAGAACTTCTGTCTTAGTTCTCATCTCCATCCCCTCCTTTCTCATTTCAACCATTGCCCCTTGGCCTTTCAAAGTCATGCAGCATCACAGGAGCCCGAGGAAGGGGGGAACTCCTCTAACACAGGACTAGCCAACAGATGGTTAAATCACAAATCCCACATGGTCCCTGGTATTTCTAACATCAAATACCAACAAACACTACTGTGGCTTCCAGGCTTCATACACCACTCCCTCAAAAACTGTTAATCACTTGCTCTTCAAATTGCAATTCAATAGGAATTTGCTGTTTAGATGCTGATAATTTTAATATGTGCATTACCCAAAGGTATGTTTTCCACAGAGAAATGTTTATGTAGCTGCTGTTTCTCAAGACAGGGCACTGAGCAGCAGCAGAACTTGGTATGCTGATGGCTCAGTCACACCTCTGACCTGTCCTTCATTTTGCTTTCCTTTCTCCTGACAGGGTAGAATGTGACCCCAGAATGGTGGAAGCAGCTGAATCTGCTGAAGCAGCTGATTATACTCTATGAGCTATCAGATGTATAACCTAGGAATATATATTCTAAGGATGAAAATGGGCAGAAAGGACAACATAAAGACTGATGCCCGACTGCAATAAATTAATGGAGCCCACTTTTTAACTGGAGACCTTTTCTGAGATTTTAGGTAGACTCTGAGAACTACAATTCTCTACATACAGCTAGTTTTGACTAAACTGCTCGACCATCAGCATCAAAGGAAGACAGAGGGAGACAAAGATGTCACAGGATTTGTGAACCTCTGAGATTAAGAAGTACATAAAGGTTAGAGCTGTGAGCAAAGACAAATAAAGTTCCTTTTCTGCTGGAAATTCTTTTCTTTCAGGTGGAAGAATCAATTTTTTTTTACATTTCCCACTGCTGAAGTCTGATTTTTTAATGGGCCTGTGTATCTTACCACAAAATTAATGAAATTGAGCCCAGGAGCACAGGTCTCTAGGTTGTTGGCTGGCCAGCAGACCTAGCAGCTGGACCAGTGGTGCCTTGAACCTTGAAACAGCGAGCCTTGGGAGTCTGTTTTGGTCACCAGTCAGATATTAGGCACGCTGACAGAAAAGAAGGATACTCCCAGAGCAAACTTCCCCCCGTGTCTCTGGCAGCTTGTCAAGCGAGATGTTTTCCCATGGGAGGGTACAAATCCCTTCTGATTCATCAGCATCCCCCAGCAGTGCTGGGTTTTCCCGGTGACTGCGGCGTGCCCGGGGGAATGAGGTGGCAGTGACAGGCTGCTGCTGTGCCAGGAAGGAGAGCCAGCTGCTGAGGCAGGATCGGGTCTCCTGTTCCCAGGCTGTGTCAGAAGCCTCCTCCACGTAATGGACGGGCTTTAAAAGCAGCACTCGAGGGTTTAGCAGGGTGGTTAAAACCTTTCACCGACACTTTCCAAATGCACTTTGAATTCTCTGGGTGAGAAATGCAGCAGGCAGAGAGGGAGCAGAGAGTTTTTCTACTAGAAAATTCAAGGAACAGGACCTTCTGCACAGCCCTCTGTGCTGTGCCTGGCAGAAACCCACCCAAATCACAGACTGTTAGGGGTTGAAAGGGACCTTGGAGAAATTCTGAGTTCAAATGGCACTGCCTGCCAGGCACAAGGCCTGACAAAGGATCATTTCAGGTAGATACTTAGTTATTTTGGGAGAAAAGGAAGTACATTGGCGTTGAGCTCTGCAGCCTGAACCCAACAGTCAATAACCTTCCATTGCATGAGCAATCATAATTCCACACCACGTTTTAATCACTCTTACAGTGCATTTACAATATTTGCACATTTAAAATTGAACTTCAAACTAGAGAAGGCCTCTTATTTTTCTTCTCAGATATCACAATAGCTTTGAGCTAGACAGTAAGTTAAAAACCCCATCCAACATAAACCAATGGATGCTTCTGCTTGAAGATTTACTGAAACGGGGTCCTCAAACAGCAAATCCTTCAGAAATTAATTGCAGTGTCTTCTACCAGTACCTGACTCGCTTTCTTGTGATGCTCAGTGGAACAAATGACATGCAGAGTTCAGTGCAGCTTCAAATTAGCATTTGTTTTCTAAATGTTTGATCTGAACAGATACATTTCTGTTTCAGATGGGTTAACATGAAAAGAAACAAGCACATTTACAAACATTTGTTCAATTGCTGGTACTAACACTCCGTGCTTCCCTCTATTTACTATCGCCTAACTCCCTCCTGGTTTTATCCAACAAAAGAAAATTATGTTCACAAAAATACTGCCTAAAAATGTTGATTGTGAATAATCCCATAGAGTTCTCGGGGGGTTTTATCCCCAAAGTGTTTGGCTAATCTCCTGTTTGGACTGGGAGCCCTCCAGCTAGTGAAAATAATACAGTACTTATAACGCCCCAGGAACATTTTACTTTCATAAAAATAAAGGTCAACAGCATTCTAAAATAACAGCTATGGTAAAACTCATTGTGAAAAATGAATAGTTTCCATACGAAAGTAACACCAACGTTATTCTCTGAAACATGATTAGCAAACATTGCGTAAGTGGCCGTGTTTCTTCAGATAAAGAGTAAACACACAAGGGAAGTAAACCCTTTGTTTCCAGGGAAAGGAGACTTCCAGGTTTAGACAGTGTTCTTGGAAAGCAGGATGCCTGGGGTCTGGGCAAAGTGCAAGCCAAAAGAACACCACCAGTGGCACGGCCAGTATTCATGGAAAGTTGAATTTCATCTCTCTGGGTTTACGACCACTGCCTTTTGAGAAGGAAACTTTTAAACACAGGGATATTTATACACCTGGGGATGCCAGGTATGAAAGTCTCACTCCTGACATGTAGCACAACTGCTGTTATTTCAGAATAGAGAAGGGGGAAAAAAAAGTTGCTACCTGTTAAATGTAGCACCTTTTTATTTTAGGAAAAAAAAATTTGATCCTGCTACAGAAGGGAATTGTGTAACTAGAATCTCACCTCACTCCTGCATCACACTGTGTCTTCTAGTCCCATTTACAGCCACACAGCCCCTGGCCCTGCTGATGGTGAAGGCAGCTCTGGGGTAACAGCAGCAGGAGGTGCACCAGCAGCATTGCTCTTTGTGCAAACACCCTGCTGCTGCCAGACTGGCTCACTCAGCACCTTCTACGTGAGTTTCAGATGGGAATTTAAAGCTCTGCCTCTCCTATTATCTACCTTTCCTCATATTACTTTGGGAAACTTTCTGATCTCCTCCCAGAGACCATTTCTAGGTGCTGCTCCTGGGATATGTAGCCTGGCAATAGGGTGACTCCCAGGTTTCCATAAAATCCATCCATCAGTCCTCCTGCCTGCCCAGGGGTCTTTAGCCCAGCACAGTCAGCAGTGTTTCAGGTTTCCATTTTTTACATTCTTCAGTAAACCTGCCTCCTGCAGATTTGTGCAGCTCATGTTTGTTTACTTCTCAAACAGCTTAGGTCTGATTCACAGGTCCCCTAAGACTGCTTCACTCTGGCAGTCGAAGTGCTGGAGGGCCCTGAGCATGACTGAGAATTGAAGGCTTTCATCAGAGCATCCTTTGAGGCAGAGTTTTCCTGCTCAGCTGTCTGATGGAACAAGATTCCCTTGTAACAGCTGCTGGGGACACCAGAGAGCCATCTCTTGTGTCAGAAATCCATATATAAGAGCAGCATTTCCAGAGGTCTAGCAACCCCCTCTCCAGCAGATGATGTCCACTGCCACAGCACTGCTCTCTTCTAGAACATCTTCTCCAGTCCCATTCTCTGCCACAGAAAGAACTTCTGGGCATGGCTAGAGTATGATCTGTTTCCAGAAAAGATGTCACTTGTTATGGTGATAGAAACCAGCATAAAATATTTCTAGGTGTCAGAAACAGAACATATTTTAAGGAGAGGAAAGACGGGAAAGCAGGAGGGAGAAGGGATGATTGCAAACAAAAGCACGTGCTGCTTCCAGTCTGACACAGTCTGTGTTTCCCCTTAAACCACAGCTAATGAGAATTAACAGGGATCACTTAAAATTAATGGTTAAACAGTGCACACACCATTACCTTTCCTGTCCCTGCAAGACCTCTCATGCCACTGCAGCAGGCTGTGCTGAGGAGGACAGGGCTGTGAGGTAACGATGACACACAATTCTTCCTTTTCCTTTTGGCTTTGATGGGCTTCTCATAAATCTTATGGACTCTGGCGCTGCATTTGTTTGATTTTCTTCTTCCCTCCTTGTTAAGTGTGGAAATGGGACCAAAAGGCGCCCACAACCCTGGGCAGAACTCTCCCTGGAGTGTCTCCTGCCATAGCCTCTCTCCTCTTCACGTGTGCCAGTGAAAAGCTTCTGGACAAACCTTTGGGTTGTGGCTTTTTAAAACGTGTAAAGGCAGCGATTCCAACAAACGACAGGCACTTTATCAGCAGAGAAACATCACCTCGTGCAAGGGGCTGCTTCAGCTGCTGCCCTTCCAAGCAAAGCTTCCCCTGACGCGGGGCTGAGGGGCTCTGGTAATCCCTGGTTTGTAGCCATAACCTTCCGTCTCGGCTCGTAAAGCCAGCGAGCAGCTTTTGACCCCGTTTCCCTCCTTTGTTGGAGGGAGGCGTCACAGTAACATGATACAGCAACTACATCTCCAAAAACAAGATCCAAGGTCAGATGGCTGTCACCCAAGGTCGGAAAGAAAAAGATTCAAATGGTGCCTGACCACCAAGGAAGAAAACCCAAGGGTTAAACGTTCAAATGACACAAACCTTGGCAGGAGGGATTTTATTGTTCTTGTGCTGTTTCCACAGGAAGCGCTGAGTATTTCTGCGAGAGCTGAACTTACATCTTTTAGAGCAGAGTGCTGATGTTTTTGCTAGAGAAATGGGTTATTTGGAGGCTTCAGCACCCAAGCTAGCAGTTTATCTTCAATTGGCCTCATTTCTCAGTCTGCAGACTGAACTCTAACATACGCAGTCAGCCAGTGCCATAAGAAACACATAACAACCCAGCAAGGATCTCTTGAGGTCACTAGAGAAAAAAACTCTTTGCCAGAGGGTTGCCAAGAAATCAACAACACCCAAAGACGAGAAGTGCAGCTGGGTCTCCTGATCTGGGCTATCTCACTAGCAACCCATCAGAGCAACATATTTAGATCCAGGAGTCCAGGCAAACAAAAATTAACATAGACAAATACTTGAATGAAACTAAGCCTGCAAACTGGTTAACAAGGATCTCCACTTATCTTTGTGGGTAACACTCAACCTGCAAAAGGTGGGGAGGTGGTTAAAATCTTGGAGACTGACTAAACCCATTGGTTCTACCAGCACAAGGTGAAAAACAACAATTAGGCTGAAAACACCAGGCAGTAGAAAGTGTGAGGAGCACAATAAACCCAAGGCAAGTTCCTACAGGCACTCTTATCAGAAGACAGTGAGCACAGAGCCTCAAATGAGCTGCTTTGGCCTGGGGAGAGGTGGGGTGAGCTGCAGTGCTCTGTTCCAGCCACGGTCCCCACAGCCGAGCAGAAGCAGTTGGGATGATGGATGGACCCCCCAGCAGAGGGGCTGCCTTGCCTGGGGCCAGGCAAGCTGTGCTGCTGGATGGGAAGCTGCTGAGTGGAGCAGGGAGAGAACTCTTGCTATGGAGAGGGGCAACTGAAAGGAGACATGGGAGAGTGTGAATTTTGGTGTAGTGAATGGCTAACCATTATTCCTCCCAGGATGAGAAGCAGGGGACACTGGTGGCCTGGGTGGGCCCCAGGTATGGAAGGAAAGAAAAGGTTGTTCTTTGACCCTGCTATTTGGGGTGATGCTGGAAATTGTCACTGCAAGATGCTGGGGCTGCCATCACTCCTCAAACAGAGATCACAGAACAATGCAAAGAGGATGGAGCACAGTGGCCTGGATGCTTCACCTAAAGTGATGCTTTTCAGAAGCCAGAAAAGCAGGGAGCAGGAATATAGATCTGCCCCAAACCCCAAGCATTCCCTGCTCCTCTGCTGAAGCACGTAACTCAGGACACTGAGTTAGAAAATTCTTTCTACCCCATTATAATAGGTTTTATGTGTTCATGTCTTATTTTACCTTTAGGACATAAAAAAGTGGCAATAATTCTTCAGGGTGATTGCTTGAGAATTTTCATCTTCAGAGGTCAAATCAATGTACATCCGGCTAAAATATTTTAGTAAGCTTTTTTTTTTCTGTGTGGAAAGATGTGTAGAGACACTGGTCAAGCACAGCTGGAAAGAGTGGTCTACATGCCCAGGGTACACAGAAGGGCAATGGAAAGCTTCTGTAACACTTTACTATGATGAAAAAGACCCGCAATATTCAAGGTATAAAGCAAGATGCAGAATTCAGGACTATCCTCAGAGTTTTACCTGGAGCTGGTTTCAGTTCTAGAAATGATATGAAGAATTCCATTTTGTTGTTTGTTTTTTTTTA
>VYZU01039787.1:9651-22074 GCA_013401355.1 Ceyx cyanopectus | reverse complement strand
AGGAAGGAAGGAAGGAAGGAAACCCCACTGTATTTTTTTTTTCTTCATTTGGGTTGCTGTGAATCACCAATCTCAAGCTCATAATTCTTTTGTGACAGTGACAAAACCTCTACATTCTGCTGAAAACTCTTGAGCACAATGTGATGCCCAGATGCCCAAAAGCTTACCAGTGTGGTGCATCCCTTTTTAGTCACAGATGCATCTTTGCCAAGGCATCTACATTGAGTACAACTGCTGTAATCTCTGTCTTTAGCCAGTAGTGGGAGCCATGCTCTGTGAGCTCTTGTTTCTGCTGACACTGAGAGTAGCCCTCAGCGACCCAAAATTAAGTGGGGTTGATGTGAACATTTGATGCTGCTGTAGGCATTCTTAGGAAGTTTGTAGCTCAACTGGGAAGCAGTCTTGTGTGTCCCAACAGTTTCCTGCCAACCAGTTCCACATATAAACTATTCACAGCTCCTGAAAAGGAGTAGACTGTACATCAAAATGTACAAATGAAGTATGTTACTCAGTGACAGTTTTGCAGTGAAGGATTAAGAAATGCCCTCATGCTCTTGACTGTCAGGATTTACTTGTACCTGCAGCGTGCACCTGTAATTTATTGGCACTGTACGATGTGTTTCTTTTCAGGAGGCACATGCTGTTGCAAGAAAGTTTATTTAATGTGTAACAGCTTTGTAGATATCTTCTCTTTCTGTCCTGTTCAAAGTCTGCTGATAACACACTGGCTTCTTAAAAAAATCCTTCTTGTCAAAATCCTATTTTCCCCTGTATTTGATGTTGCTAAATGCAGAAATAAAGAAATTAATCTAGACAAAGATGAGGAGATAGCATAAAATAAGAGCTATGCTAGATAATACTGTCTAGTAATTTTCTAAGTTCTGGTGACAAAATGTGGTCCATTTCACATTACCAAGGATTATATACATACCCTTTGTCAAGTAAAAGATTAAAACCAACTCTAGCTAGTATGCACTCTGACAGAGGAAGGCTTCCATGTCTGCTATGTGGGTGAAGAGTATGTCAATATTTTAAAGAATGTAAAAGCATAATTTGATAGAAAAACTGTATAATTCAGAGTATCGGTTGGCAAGCACTGGCTATTTACCAGTATAAAATAATCAAAGCCCAATTTCTTCAAGTGTTAACTTGCAGTTTTGTCTTTTAATCACAGTCTCAGCAGTAAAGTGGTTAGCTTTGTAAATCACCTTTGGGATGACACTAGGCCAGAGTTCTAGGGTGTGCACAATACTTCCAAAATGTAGAAATGAGAGAAAGCTGACTCATATTCCAGCATTTTGCATGCTTGAGAATGTAACCATCCAATGAATGTTTGTCTCAATGTAACACTTTTATCTTCATGTTGAGTAGCTAAAAATGTTGCCCTGTGGTGAGGATTCATTCAACATGAAAGATAAGTCAAAAAACTGCCCACAGTTGACATTTTAAAAGATATATTTCAGAGTCAATAAAAGCTGAATCTCTGGTGGTTCCAAAGGAAAACAAAAAAAAAACCCCAAAAAAGAATAAAAAAGAAAAATAAACAAGCCTGAGGTGTTTCATGAAGATAACATTTTATTTGTTTCTTCTTACTTCACACAGCTCTAATGTTATATTAATCTAATGAAGGCACAGAGGCTTTCCATCATTCTGCCTGTTTATGCATTGCATGTGTTATACTGTCCCTTTAACCTTTTCCTTCAGTAAGAACATTAGTAGTCTGCCATTCCCCATTTCAAGTGTCTGTAATTTGTAATTTTTTAATGTGTTTATTATACTCTTTGCATGTTTGGGTTTGGGTTTTTTTTAACAGTATAGTCCTTGATCCAATTAAACATGGAGAACTTATCTTTGTCTTGACATTTCATAACATTTTAAAAAACATGAATGGTTTCTCTTCAATGCATCAAGTGTCCTTGTTGGCATATGTGCATTTTCACGTTTTGTTTAAAATGGGTCATGAATTTAAAAGGACTACATGTTTTTATTCTAAACCAAAATGAAAAAAAAAAAGGTACCCACATGGTTTTAATTGTCAAACATTTTTTTCTTTTTTTTTTCTCTATTAAGTGAAATATAATTTTTACACAGAGGGTGCAGTATGGAAAACACAATTAAACTACTCAAGAATGCAGTCATCCTCATTTTCAAGTACGGAGAGGGAGACAGACACATAATGATATGCCCAGGGGTCTTTGGCCAGACTTTGAGTTCAGGTCTTGGAGTCCATACTTAGTTCCTTGAACGACTGCTCCTTTACTTTTTATTAAAGCAAAATTTCTACAGAAATTATGTTTCTGGGAAGAATAGGAGATAAAAGGTACAGTTATTCTAAGTCTTAGATATTAATAAAGTTTCATAATGTAGGAACACACTGTAGAGTAAAAGCAGAGTTCAGAAGCATGACATCACTAGTGCAAGCTTTCTTCTGACAACCTGAGATGTTAACCTCAGAGGGTAACACTGCATCTAGCAGTTTATGGAAGACACTTTTATTGCATTCAGTCTTTTGAAAGTATCATGAGTGACACAACCCTTGGACTGTGTACAGAAGCTTCAGAAGGTTTGACTTTTTGTGGAAATTTTAATTTTTGCACCATCAATTTTTTTTTTTCAGGCAAAGCATTCTATCTGCCCAAGGTATGCAATGGTTTAGCAACAATATAAATGTTTCTTACAGTATGAATTGATCAGCTTTGCCTCCTTTGGCATTTAAACCCCCCCCCCCCCCCCCCCCCCCCCCCCCCCACTTTACTGTTGAAAACAGGCCATTAACCTCTGCAGAGCAGCGATTAGAGTTGTACATCATTTCCCCCCCCCCCTTTTTTTTTTTTTAGTTCTGGTATTGGTTCAAAAATCCCTCCCTTGTGACATGCTGCATGAAGATATTGACACGTCTGCAGTCAGCAAACCACCTTGAAGTATTCCTATGTTGCTCAGAAGTAGTTCATGATAATGTCTTCTACTCTTACCCTACACTTTCCACAGATACACATTTTGTGTCTTGTGATATGGAAACATGAAGTACTTGTTCTACAGACATAATCATCCAGAATGAGGTTTTCATTGACAAATGTTTACCTAAGTCTTACAATCCTTATTGATCAAGACTAACACCTTCATCAAGTAACGACAGCAATAACACTTTAGCTATAGTCACTGAAATGCTGTCAAGAGGTGGGGAGTCCCCTTTATAAGAAAAAAAAAAAGAACGAAACTTTTTTTTTCTCTCTCTCTCTGCCTGTGGGGGCATCACCAGCTGGGCTGGCCGACCAAGGGGGACGGAGCAGGATATTTTTGGGCAGGGAAAGAAAAAGGCGTGTGAGGGATAAATGGCGGGGGGGAGAGACTCGCTTCTTCTGGGACCCGGGCAGCGGCTTCTTGCCTTGGAGGGACCTTGCCTTGTTAGTTCCTGTGTTGTGTTGTTCTGCTGTTCTCAACATTTACCATTTAGAATTGTTATTGAGTTTTGCACTTCATATATATGTCTCTCATATATATATATATATATACATACTTGTTTTCTTGATTAAAAAAATTCTTGTCTCCTTATAAGCCTCTGGTATCACATTGCTAAAATTTAAGATAATATCGGTCCAAACTAGGACAAATGCTTATGTATTCTGAACCATCTTGAGAAAATATATTTCATGGGGATTATCTAGAACTGGAATTTAGCCTGATCTGCTGTTTTCTTATTCTAAACATTATGAATAATTTTCATAGAATCATGGGTTGGGTTGGAAGGGACCTTAAAGATCTTCTTGTTCTAACCCTTCTGCCATGGGCAGGTTGCTGATCATTATGTCTTTTTTCATACGTAACCATTCCCAGTCACGTTGAGAGAGAAGATATTGGATGACAGTGTCTTAGTCTTATCCAGTACAACTGCTCCACAGCTCCTGTGTTCCTACACCAAGATTTTATATTTCCATAGGAAAGTACACAAGAAGTTAATGTGTATTCATGTATCTTTTAGGAGTGGGAGCCAGAGAAGATTGTTAGATTGTTTCTGCTTCTTAAAACTCTGAACATTTTATGGTTACTTCATTATTATGGTTGAGATTTATATTCCCATGTGTTGAACCCTAAACCATAAAGACAGATATCTCTTGTTTTGTGTTAAAATAGTGGTTATATAGCTCCACATTTTCCAGAAATTGGAAGCGCTGAAGTGTCATGAAATTGAAGAATAAGAGTGGCATGCAATATGGATCTAATTTTTTTTATCAAAGGGCTTGTGCATGAGAAACTTGAGGACGTTTTTCATACTTAATGGATGTTGATAGTGGACAAGGTAATTGGCATACTCAGCTATTTGCCAAGTCCAAAGTAAGAATGACCATGATAAACACCACTGTTTTTTGCTCATGACATTTTTCCAATGAGTGAAAAGTGAAAAACTGACAAATGAAAGATCACAAGAGAGAGGGGTGTTGGTGTGTGTGGTCAAAAGGAGGGCTGGAAAGAGACTAGGACCACTAACAGTGCTGACAGCAGCAAAAGGGTTTCTGGATCATGGAGGAAAGAGTAGACATGACTGTGTACTCTACATATTTATTATTATCCTGCAGAGCTATTATGCACAATGTGTGCTACATCTCTGTGTAACATGGAAACAAAATTCCTTTAGAGCAGGATATTACTTTTTTAGCTGTCAAAAATCCCCTGTCTGCCAAACAAAATCACTGTGTACACAAATTCAGATAAATTCCCAAATGGCTTCTGAAAGACAGAAGCCAATGAATAGTTGAGTCTCAAGGCAGGAAATGAAATATCAAGACCTATTATGTGACAGGCTGTTCTACCTCAAATCTGGGCCTAGAAACTCAGGGACTGAGACAGAAGCGAAATGCAAGCTCTAATCTTAGAAATCCATAGGAATCTAAGGTTTGAAGCTAGGGAAAGGTTCGTAGTGTATCTTCAGAAAAGTACTCTCAGCTAGGGATGGATTATTCAATTATATCACCTTATTTGGTAGAAAACTTTTTTATTTTCAGGAAAATGGAAGAAAAATTTTCTCCACAATAAAGCTCTAATAAGTAGTTAATCCCCTGAAATCACAACTACTCCTAATAAATTGCAAATATTATTCATCAGCAGTACTATTGTCTCCAGGAAATCATATATTAAACAAATGAAATAATTATTGCGATTATAAAAAAAGAAAGTATATTTTTTTTACCCTCTCTTGATTCTGTCTTAGAAATGGAGTTGGATATTGCCATTTATTTGGGAATTTGAGGCTGTCCCTCCCCAAAATAAGGTGTTTCCTTCTGAACAACCCAATGAAGCAAGCAAACAATGGTGAAGAGGATCTATTCATTCCATACCAGACATCTACCTATCACCAATTGCTTGAATTGTTTTCATAGTTTATAATACCTGCATGAACTCCCTAGGTCATATACTAAGAACTTCTAAAAATTTCATTAAGAAATAACTAGCTTTCACTGCTAGAACCTAGCTGTCTGTCCTGTTCCATCTGTATGTACTGGATCTCTCAAGTGAAAAATAATGTCTTCCTTTACTTAGAGAGGAAACACAGTGTAGTACTTTGTGTATCATCTCTTTAAAAAGATAAAGTGCAATGTAAGTGCAATGTAAGTGCAAAGAATCATTATCAAGGGAAAGTGGATTAGGTATTTAATAAAGCAAAAACCTCAGACAGGTGATGATCCAGACCACTTTCAGCTGAGCAGTTCAAAAGAATGATCTTTTGGCCCAAAATGCCACAAATAGCATTACAGAAGAGTAACTTAACTACATATTGCTCAAGTCAAGCGTGCATGAAGTTACATGGAAATGCCATCAGACTTGAATGCATTCTCTTTGTAGCTATCTAAGATAAAGCTAACCATAGCATAGGTTATGTTAAGGCAGAGCACAAAATTAATCTTACTTGTAGTTTTGATACCCTGCCAAGTCAGGATGCTGCGCTGTGAACCGGAGTGAGTGTTTGACTGTACATGACTTATTTTTCTCTGCTTTCCTTTACATTTATATTAAAGGTAAATTGCAGAGCCATTATTTCCTCTGCTGCATTATACTCAGTCTTCACATTTCACTTTTTGTCCGTTTGGCATTATTATCTGGCATCAACCCAACTGGAGCACCAGTTTTACTTTTTAAAACTGCATGATAAAAACTTTGGTTGGTGTCTCTTTGGCTTTGGGACACAATACTCCCTTTTAACCTCTTTATTTAACTTTGCCCAAATCAAAGCCTTTGGACTGTCAATAAATTTTAGTTCCTCTAACAAGGAAGATGTAGACAGAAAGGATTTGAAGAGGTTTTGNAGCAGACAGAAGGGTTGTATGTGCATAATGACAAATACTATCAGGAAATCCCAGTTACAACAGCCCTCTAATGCAATTTCGTGGTACATCTTAGGTGATCTAACAGTTTACTGCCCCAGAAGAGGGGAAAAGGAGAGATCCCTGTAATCCGTCTTCTCCCTTTTCCCACTCCTTTGTACAAGCCTGCTATTGATCAGAGAGCTAATTTAACTTGTTAATTCATCAGAAACAGCACTAGGAAGATAAGTGTTGGTTTTCAGCAGGTCATTTTCAATGAGATTACTTTGTAATCAGAGCTGGTGCTAAGGAGGGGATGGGAGGACCATAGAAGAAGACTAATTTATTAGCAGAGAACAGTTGTATTTGCTGCAGCTGTATTCTCTAACTATATCCTTGGACTTCAGAGCAAAAGAAACCGATCTGAGGGCACCAGACTAATATTTATTGTTGGAAGTAATTTAGAAAGAGCAAATCACTCATTTATTTTTGGTAAGAAACAGATCTGTTTTCAGGTACAACAGCCAACCTGCACATGAAACTATAAACTAACCAAAACCCAACCACATGAAAGAACTGTTACACTTGTCTCGTATAAAAGCATGTTCACTAGATTTTTCACCTGATTAAACCAAAGCACCCTTCCAACTTGTGTTGTCAACTGGATATACAGATCTTCAGCACAGATTTCAGATGCTTGAGTTCCTGATAGCAGTCCTTGGTTTTAAAGTTAATCTTTCCAAGGGATTTGGGATATTTTTATTTTGATTTGTTTTTAATTGAACTTGAATTGAGGCAAACAGGTACCTCAACTGTTATTTTAATAGAATGCAGTGAGAAATAAACCACAGAATTATAATGTCTATCTCTTCTTGTAGCCCTACATACTTGCATATGTTTTTGGTGATGATCCAGACCACTTCAATTCAGGTAAGTAAATGACTTTGTATATTTTACTAATTTGGAATGAATGGCAGCTAGAAATGTCTAATGGATATTTGGAGCTGAAGATCAAGTAATCAATTATTGTAAAGGCTTGTTCCCCAAGACTTGCAATGAGGTTTGATGTATAGCTTTGATTCTGTTTTAATATACCTGTTTCTTTAATGACTATCTGCAATAATTTGCTTTATGAAAGGAAGAAATATACTCCAAGTGGTTTTTATGTGGTAATACTTAATCTTGCTAAACTGCCTTCAGCCTTGGTCTATATTAAATGTGTGACTTTTTTGCTTAGTGATGCCAGGAAATTCTTGGATGTAAAATTGGCAACCTCCCATGCAGAGAGAGGTGAAAGAGTACTTATCAATGGATGATGCTATAAAAGCCATACTTTTGTTGCCAGGTCTCTAATTAGATTACCTTTTATTGCCTTTCTCTATTTTCCTTTCTCTTTTTTTGGTATTTATTTTTTTTAACCTTTATTTATTTATTAATCTTCTTTACAGTTTTATTTTGCTTCCTAAGCAACATATAAGATCTAAAAGTAGCTGTCCTTCAACTGTTTTCCAGTCAAACACACCGTACAAGCACCACTTTTTTAAAGGCTGGAAAAAATTAAAATGATGCTTAAATAGAATACAGAATTGACATAAAACAAAATTTGTGACACCATTGAGTTATATTTTCAAAGTAATATTGCATAGAATCTTAAATTCCCCAAATCAATTTTTGGGACTAATACAAAGGCTGCTGATATCTGCATTATTACATACATACATGTGTCCCAGTAGCATGTAAGGCGAGCTTAGAATTTTCCTCACAGCTTAGTCTTCAGAGCATCCGTACCTATTAGTACTTTAATTTTTAAAATTGTCTGCACATTTATAATTCTTTTGGAGTAAATGTCCAGGTTGCTTGTCAGAATGCCTGACACAGCAGCTTGTATATGATCTACTTGTTATCTGCTCTCTCCCAGCTACATTTTCTGTGAAGTTAAATCTGTGGTATGTTCATACAGCATTTTATACAGCCCAGCAACATTCAGATTAGCAGAGAACATAGTTTCTATTATTTAAAAATATGGTGAGGCATAAGTCATGCTTTTAGCAAGTGACTTGCATTCAAAAGCCTTTATCATCTAAGGAAACTTCTGCTCTCTATATCTATCCTGCTGGGGCCTGCTGCATGAGAAAACTAGAAAGTGTACTGTGTGAGAATATGGAGAGAGCTATTTCAGAGATCTAAAGAATGCAGTAAGAGAACATTTGCCAAAAATATGAGGGAGATGTTTCTTATTAAAATGTTAAACACTTTTAAACAGAACTTATATAGATTAGCTGAAAATGTCTGATGATGGTGATTATTTGAAGCGTATGTAACCTATGTTATTATGGGTAGACACTGCATAATGTAATAAGGAAAATATTTAAAACTATATTGAAGAACTGAGTAATATCTGAGAAGCAAATGGAAACTCCTGAAATAAGTCTAGCATGTTTTCTACTGGCGTGAGAGAGGTTCATTTTGCTTTGTTTCATTCAGCAGCTCCCTGCAAACCATAAAGCTCTACCATGATTGATGTTTTAATAATGCAAAGGTGGCACCTAGTGTAGGCCATCCAATGAGGGACTTAAATATCTCTTTGAATCTGCTCTAATCACTGACTACCATGGAGGAGGATGGCAACATGAGCAGTACTGTCAGCATTGTGTAATGAAGAAGAAATTAATAAATATACCAAATATCTGGAAGGCAAATTACTGAGGACAAAAGCAACAATGGGATATATTCTGGCAGCTCAGGCTGACCAGTGGCAGGCTGACCAAAATTCCTTGGATTTTCAGAAGCTGAAACATGTAACATGTAGATATGCCTATTATAAGGTTATATATTGTTTAGCTGTGTGTGTTGTGTTTGTTTGAGGGGGATTTTTTATTTGGTTTTGTTGTGGTTTTGTTTGGTGTTTTGATTGTTGGTGTTTGGTTTGGTTTGTCTGATCTGTTTTGTTCTTTGTTGTTGGTTTGGTTTTTGTATGTGTGTTCTTTATTTGTTTTACTTTATTTCTTATCTTTTTTTTTATTTTTTCTATAAGCTAGTGGACAGATTTAGGATTTCAACTGAAAACTTAATATATCTGGTTTCTACACTTTGTATTTCCATACTTTCTAGTGATCAGATAGTGTTCATGACTTATCACAGGCAAGGTATTTACTAGTATATTCCTATGTTGTCTTACTTGCTTTAATGTCAATATTTAGAGGTCATTAAATTATAAGATGGCTAAAATAATAATCATTACAGGAAACACTAATGCATTAATTTAATTTAAAAAAAATATCCCTTAGCTTGGACCATTAGAGAAACTGGTTGCAAGCAGTATTTTGTACAATGCAAGTAAAAGCTGCATGTGGACAAATATTTTTTGGGGATAGTCAGACTCATTTTAGATGGTTAAGCATTATAGTAAAGAAATAAAATGCCTCTAAAATTCATGCCATTGTTTTTTATATACACAGAGACTCAGTGAGCATGAACCTTTATATAAAATACCTTAATGATGCAAATAGTAGCCAAAAACTGTGACATCTAGCTTATTAGTTTTAAAACACAACTTATTCTGTTGTAAAATTTGTAACGTATTATGCATCATATGAGGGATTGCAAAAACCCAGAAGTTCCAAATACAAATCTAAAACCATTCAGGCTGGTGTGTTCCTAGACTCACTAAATCAGGGAAAATGAGTTTTATGAACAATCCACCAGATGGGAAAACGTTCAAATACCACAAAATGTTGATCAGATTTATTTGGAAAGCAAGCTGTAACCATATGCATATGAGAGGAAGTAAAATAGATTTTAAGATATGCAGTGACTGTTGTCAAGCTTGCCCCTGTCTGAATTTAATGCTGCATTGCTGTTTCTACTGTAGACTTCCTTGATTTCACTTACCTATTTGCCAGCTAGTATGATTAATATTGATTCAGCTTTACAAGCAATTAAATTGGGAAACATAAACAATCTTCCTACTGGCTTTTCACCAGACAGTACCACATAGCTGAATTTTTGACAGAAGGCATCTCTGAGACATGTTAATATTGCAGCATCCAGAATGTGTGTGCACAGATCACACAGATATCATGGCATCTTTACAGCTCTGGGACTTCTCACTTATAAATCTTCTCTGATTGCAATAACATATGAATTAATCTGCAGTCATTTGAGTTCATCTGCTGGAGTCAGAAGAGGGTATAAAAATGGGTATATTTCAGTTCTAACTTTCTAAGTGTTTTATTTGTTGAATTACAAATGAAATCTGAAATGAATCTGAAATAGAGGTGAAAAGGATGTGTGGCTCACTTCTGCTGGAAGCAACTATATATGTGATTCCTTACAGTTTTATTTCATAGACATTTTTCTCTTTATATTAGAAATTTTTATTTGTAATTTAAAAAAAACCTTTTAATTTTAAATTTTCAGAAATTACTGTTGATTTTACATTAGATGATTCAAAAATATGTCCAACTGTGGCCAAAATTACCATCCACTGAGGGAAAGCTGGATATCAAAAAGCATTTGTACTCATATAGGGAGTGTCATGTGAGTGCTCTCATGGCTTTGTCTCCTCTCTTTGATCAAGAGGTGAAAGCTTGTATTAGGTCCAGTTCAAAATCATTCCCCAGAACTGTTAAACTACTAGATTTTTATGTTTTATTAGATCCTCATCTAGTTGCTGCTATTTTGGTGACAGTCATTGCCAATGTGTGCTTTATTTCAATTACCAGGAAATTAAAATTTTAAAATTACATTTTTAGAAGTTTCCTCTGGCCCTGACTTTGTCAATCAAGCCTGTGCTGTTGCACTATGCTGAACTGAGTTCTTAAACACCAACAAGGTGTATCTGGTGGTTTGTTAAGAGCACAATTCCTTGTGAGAAGTGTCTATTGCACTGTTTACTCCATCAGTTATGTGCAGATTTGTGAGTGTGAGATTTGAATTCTGACTTCAGGATCTTGATTCCTTCAGCAGCAACCTCAGTCTTCAGGTAAGGCTCTGACATAGCCATTAGCATCTCCTTTGTTTTATGCAAGGCATAGAGTACCTGAACAAATTTCATAATGAGTTCTCATCTACCATCCATCAGCAAATGGTCAAGATGTAATGCAACAACTAAATTCCTCCTCCAGCTTACTTGTAGGGAAGTGGGGTTGATTAATGATTTGAAACAGATAAGGAAAGGAATTGTGAAAAAAAAAAGACCAAATAGACATGCATGAGGTTTGTTTTGTTTTTATTCTTTCTCACCTCTTTCCTATTGTGCGGTGTCTAATGGACACTAATATTACAATTGGTTGGAATGTTTTGGAGCTGTTAAAATAAAGGCTAGATGGAAGAGAGCCTGGTGTGTTACCACTGGGTTTTGAACTGAAACTTGAAAATGGTGGCTGCATGTTGGTATTATTACTTTTTGTGGTGAAAAAATGCTTAAATTTAAATCAACGACAGAACCAAAGGAACAAATAAAAAAGAAAAAAAGCGAAAATTATGTTATTGGTATCTCTATGATATGCTAAAACATTTCAGGTAATCCAGTAAAATGTAGGATTTGATAAATCAGGCATTGCCTTAAGAAGGACCAGGTGTGAACCAGAGATTTTGCAATGAATAATTGTACTGTGTGCCAAGATAATAGTAAGCTAAATTTATGTTCAGTTGGAAGATCTAATTATTCAAATTTATCCCTGACATAGTTGAGAAGCCTCTTCTCAGCTCTCTTTCCCCTGCTTAATTTCCTCTCCTTCACACATAAGGGATGCCAGGACATATTCTTCCCCTCTCTTGTAGTTACAGAAAGGAGGATTGTTCCTAGTCCATGCTCTTCTCTTGGTAGACCCATAATCTAAACCAAGGTACAGAAACATGCCTTTGAAACATGCCCTAAACCAAGAAGATTACTCAGTCTTTTTTGGCCTGTGCTTTCAGCCTTGACAAACAGCTGTACAAGAAGAATTGACCAGTTCTGCACATTTTCATTGATTCACAGCACTCTCTGTGCAGTCCCTGCTGCAATTACCACTCTGTTGATGATAATAACCTGAATGGCCATTCACTTTTAAGGAAAATTGACTTCATGGCACAACAAAAACTCTTTTATAAAACTAGAAGAGGTTCAAGATTATTGACTTCC
>VYZU01039781.1:28563-40824 GCA_013401355.1 Ceyx cyanopectus | reverse complement strand
TATAAATATAAATATAAATACAACTTGAAGCTACATCTAAATTTTCAGAGCCCTGAAACTAGGATATTTTAGCCCTCTGTGCATGACCATGATGCTCCTGACTCCCACCTCATGAGTTTTTAATGCGGGTTGATAGTGTCAGACGGAAATCAGCACCCTGGACAGGGACAGCGAACGCCAACAGGACACGTGGCTGCCCCAGGCACTGCTCTGCCCCTTCCGCAGGAGATTTTCACTGAGGTTTTCTTGGAAAAACACAAGGTGCTCTATTCTTCATGATTTTGTTTCGTGTCTGGGCTCACAAAATATGAGAGATCAGCTCGTCTGGTTGTTTCATGCTCTTGTGACTTGAGGTTTATTTGCCCCAGGAAGTTCAGATTTTTTGTTGCAATATATTGGACAAACGACCCAGATAATCATTGAAGGGTATTTTCAAAACCAAATTAGCTCCCGTGTTTAGATACATGATCTCACTGGAACAGGAAGCACCTTGTATCAGGACAAAGTAGGCTGCTGGTTTTGCTTTTCTACCTCAAATAAAAATAGTCAAAAGAACAGGAATTATAACACTTGCTATCATGCAACACCCTTTTCCTAAATATTTCAAAGCAGATGCAGGAAAAATATTGTCCTCTTCTCATAGGGTGTGAATTTGAGACCTAAAGAGTTTAAGTGATTTTATACAGCATTGTCAAATTTGACACCATCAGAACCAAGTTTCTTGATTCTGATTTAGTTTCCTGGGTGCCTGGGCCACTCGATCTCATATAATTAAACATATATTGCTATCTGTTTAATTAACTATGTTATGATACATCAAGTAGGTAGAATTAACTGTAGTGAAAATATCTCAAAGCTGATCCAACAGCAGTGCATACTAAAATGCCCAAGCAGTGATATGAAGATGATCTCAGTAGCTCTCACATTTCTGCATGAAGAAACTGACTTTTCTGGGATCCTAAAAAGCTGATTACAGGTTAATTTTTTTAAGTCACCAAAAAAGTTGCAACATCAAAGCCAATTTTGCAATTAGTTGAACACAACTTCTCACAAAACCCTTGACAGCATTGGCAAGGGCTCTGTAGAAGGAACAGTAAATGGGAAAAACCACAATTCTAGGGAGTTATAACATAATGAAATTAAATACTTTGGATCAGTTAAAAGTCAGTCAGGTGCACATATATAAAAAAGTTTCTGTAGTTCCTCAGAAGTTTTTTGGAAATTATAATATTGAATAAATTGTTTTTAACAACTTCTTTTAAAAAATTGAGCATAAATTCTTATTTGTTGGTTGAAACTATGTGTTTTGACACTTTTGATATCAAACTATTGTTCCAACACTTATGAATTGTTCCATGTCAGCAATGGGTCATGAATGGTTGCCATTCATATCATAGAACCATAGAATGGTTTGGGTTGGAAGGGACCTTGAAATAATCTAGTTCCAACACCCTTACTATGTCACGGACTCTGGAAGGCTACAGTAAGTTTTCCCCAGAACCTTCTCAGGCTGAACAACCCTGACTCCCACATCCTGTCTTCACAGGAGTGGTGTTCCAGCCCTTGGATCATTTCTGTGGCCTCCTTCGGACCTGCTCCAACAGATCCATGGCCTTCTTGTGTCGGGGACTCAAGAGCTGGACACAGCACTCCAGGTGGAGTCTCATGAGACCAGAGTAGAAGGGAAGAATCAACTCCCTTGATTCACTGACCATGCTTTTTTTGATGCAGACCAGGATGCAATTAACTTTCTGGGCTGCATTCACACATTGGTGGCTCATGGACTGGGGGTCCTGGTGGACAGGGGGATGACCATGAGCCAACAATGCACCCTTGCAGCCAAGCAGGTCAATGGATCCTGGGATGCATTAGGAGAGGTGTGGCCAGCAGGGCAAGGGAGGTTCTCCTCCCCCTCTACTCTGCACTGGTGAGACCCCACCTCGAGTACTGTGTCCAGTTTTGGGTACCCCAGTTCAGGAAAGACAAGGATTTACTGGAGAGAGTCCAGTGCAAGGCATCAAGATGATTAGGGGAGTGGAGATCTCCCTGCTGAGGAGAGGCTGAGAGAGCTGGGGCTCTTTAGCCTGGAGAAGAGGAGACTGAGGGGGGACCTCATCAGTGTCTGTCAATATGTTAAGGGTGAGTGTAGGGAGGATGGAGCCAGACACTGCTCAGTGTCATCCAGTGACAGGACAAGAGGCAATGGGTGCAAGTTAGAGCATGAGAGGTTTAGGGTCAACAGAAGGAAAAACTTGTTCCCATTACATTTTTCACATTACATATCATAACAAATGATATACATACCCCTAATTGCACCATAATAAAGGGAAACTCATTAACGACTTATTGCATGTAGCTGAACTACAATTCCAGTGAATCATCATGGCAGGAAAAAAAGAATCCCATGCTTCTTTAAACATCCCTACACAAAACATTGATTCATTTCCCCCATCTGATTTATTTCTTTTTGCTTCAATCTGCCTCACACACCCCCCCCCCCCCCAACAAGAAAAAATATTTTTTTTTTTTTTTTTTTCGTAACANATTTCTTAGACTTTGGCTCAAAGATTTTGATTTTCATGTTTTGGAGGAGAAATCTATGCTCTGGGGAAGATCTTGATATGCATTTTTCAAGATTAAATACCTCTTTCCTTATTTATGCAGCTTTCAGGGGTCTTTAGCAGCACAGAAAGATAGATGTCCTAACTGCATTTTAAGGAGTACAGAACAATATATATGTTGATAATTTTTATTAGAAAATAGATCTAGGGAAACTTGTAGGAACTGTAAAGAATATTTATATTTCCAATATTTTTTGCTCTAACACCATTAATAGCATTCTAAATTGGCTTTTCAAGCTCCAGTCTTGATAATTTTTCCACTTATGAAAGACCATGTATCTCAACACAGAGTCATAACTTACTGTGCAAATCTTAGTCTTTACAAACCTAAATAGTATTACTTTCCCCTGAAATTAAATGTTTATTGTTACTGGAGTCCTGATGGCCAACTGGCTCATCACTGGCTGCCCCTACAAATTCCATATAGCTACTAAATATATGTATTTTTCCTATTCGATGATGCTCTTCACCAGAAGTGCTGTTAACAATAACAAAAAAGGGGTTTTGCTGTTTTGTTGGGTTTTTTGTATTTTTTTTGTTTGTTTTTTGGGGTTTTTTTGGCTGACTACATTTGTAGGTTAAGCATAATGAAGAGTTGGGCAGTTTTAGGTAGCACATCTGTTTATTGGAATGGTCCTTAGAGGTACAATAAAATTCACAAGTTAAACGTTTAACCTCTCAGGGTGAGATCTGAGTCTAGAAGTTCCGCTTCTCCATGTGATCTCTAATGCATCCCTTAGATTAGATTGCATGATTTCTGGCCAAAATAGTGGAACTCACGTTATTCCCTGAAGATTTCCTACTACTTCTTGAAATGGTGAGACATGCACAGTGTAATTTGCAACTTCTTCGTCCCCAGGGAAGGCTTTTTCTTGTTGCTTTCTCTTTGGAAACCCTGTTTGAGTCCTGCAAGGCTTTGTTTTGAAAGCCTGTATAATTACAGACTCAGTTGACTATAACTGCAGCTGCTCCATTGTTTTCTATGACTTGCAAGGCACTGCTTGGTTCCTGCCTGACCTCACAGTGTCTTTCTGCTCTTACTGTGCAATGCTATTTTCTAACCTATGTTCTCATTTCAAACATATTTCTGGAGCTGTATCCTGCCTATGTCAGGCCTACTACAATTTTTAACTTCTAGGCTGTCACTCCTATTTAATTCTGTTTTGTTTTTCTTTTCTTGATGCTGTATTTGTAGATTTTTTTTTTCTGTTTCCATAAACTTACTTTTGCCCCCTTAGAACTCTTTCTTTCTTCCTTTCCATCAGAACTGTCATTATGCAGAATTTAATAAGATGCTTGTAACTAGACTTCTTTGTACTTTGTGCAAAAGAGGCAAATGGTTTAATGTCAATTGCAGTGCATTCAGGTCTGCAACCAACTTCATCTCTTTCTTGTTTGAAAGGCAGCTTAGAATGTACAAAATAAATTCAATTTAATTTATTAATTTATTTTTTTTTAACTCAGTGCCTCCTGAGAGGTTAAATGGTATTTTGCCTCCTTGAAACCTTGGATATGAGTTGTTTGAAAAGCGTACTTGGGGCTTTTTACCAAATATGATTTTTCTTATTTCCAGCAGGAAGGGAGGAAGAGAGGAAGGGCCAGACTGGGTTCTTCAGTTAGAGACAGATCTCTGTTGCCCAGAGATCCTGGCCCAGTAAGACAGATAAGCTTTCTCCAGCTTCCAGAAAAATAACCCCTTTGGGAGCTACTGAGATCTGCTGGGCTCCCTCTTCGTCATAAACAATAAATCCTGTTGCTCCCAAGCCCTGTCCTCAGCTATTCCCCTCAACACAAACATCTCCTCTACATGATCCCATGTTTCAGAGGGAAACAGGCACTCTCTTTTTGCCTTGCCTTGCCTTGTGTTGCCTCACTTTCATTCTTCATGGTTTTGCTTTTATACAGAAATACACATTTGGCACTGATCTTAAATGCAAGGAAATATGAAGTATAAAATAGCAATGGTAACTCCAGGCTACCCTGTGAACTCATGAACATGGTAAACACTGTGCACACTTCATCTGCAAACCTAAATGAGATTATTTTGCAGAGCTTCTCAATTAAATTTATTTATAGCTGGGAACTGACCACTCTATCTGTTACTGACAATAGACAAATTCTCTTTTGGTACAGCTGAAGAACACAGGCTTTCATTTTAGGGTTTGCATTTATAAGATATCACCCCTAAGCAAATTTAAGCTTATTTGAGTTGTTGTCTATGCAGTATATAAATCTTTACCCTAAGCAGCCATGAAAACCGTTCAGCAAAGTGTGTCAGTCCTTTTAAACTCTCATGTGTTTGCTGCTCACTAAGCTGTCTGTACAGGAGTGTTTCCCATGTATGAAGAGCTTCAAGGAATTTAATCTGTATTTTGAGACAGTCTGACAAGTACTTTTTAATTTCTTATCCCCTAATAAGGAATGGCCCACTCTAAAATTAAGCTGTGAAACAGAATCAATTGATATTGGAAGGGATCTTTGGAGGTCATCTGGCCCACACCTCCTCTCAGAGCAGGACAATTTGGAGGACAGGTCCAACTTGACACAAGCTTCACATGTGCTGATTCAAGTGGCAGGGATAAGAGTTGACAACTTGAATCTCTGAAGCTCTGGAAACTGAAGCTTTATGCTATTGAGAAAAAAAAAATCCAGTTTGGGAATATACCCATGATCCTCCTGCTTTGAATAGTTTTCACAAAGGAAAATTGATTTATATTTTAGTGCTAAATAAAAATAAACACTGCAACAGTCTGTCCAACTACTTCTTTCTATGGATTAAAATGTCCAAACATGCTTCTTAATATTAGTATACTACTGTGCTGGCAAATAGTATCTAAACCACATTTTAGTGGTCTTTATAGATCATTAATTTTATTCACAGTCCTAGTTTCATAACCTTGTTCTTATTATAGAAAAAGACAGGAATTTAGTAGACTGAGGTACATGGTTGTTGCAAAAACACTTTTAAAAGCATTCTGAGCGGCCCTAAAATAAAGGTAATAACTTATTTCATATCACCTCATATTTCCTCTAAATAAGTACTGTGTGTAAGTTCAAAGTCTAAGTATGGGAAGACTGTTTTCCTGCTGAGTGGTAAGGCTGACATATAAATAACTTGATCATCCCAAACTGCTGATGATATAAAACCTCCTCCTAAAATATATCAGATGTCATCACTTGTTCCCTGTGGAAACAGCCAGCCTTCATGTCTGTAGCTGTTGACTATAAAGCTAGCTGCTATCTTTCTGAATTAAAGGTTCTTGACTGTTTATGAACACAGTCATATTCAAATGGCCTGAATTCCTTCCAAACCTTTGAGCTTTCCTTTTTCTTTAGGGCTGGCCAAGAGCCAATCAAGAGGAAACACAGAGCAGAGGGACTTAACCAGGATTACACCCGAGTACATCCCTAAGTCACCACTGTTTGCCTTCACCTCTCCCATTTTCCCCTTTCCACACTGCTGTGCCAGTTCCAGGCCACATCCTTATGGCAAAGAAACCTGAGTTACTTTTACACCCACAGCAAAAGGAAAGAAAAAAAAAGTAACAATTTACAAAACTGTAGAAGTACACTTAAACCTTAGAGAAAGCAGTGGGATCAGCTGAGCTCTCTCTGGTCATTTTAGAGATTAGCCTCTAAGCCTGTTAAGTGGTCTGTGGTAATCTTTTACAAGGTATTTCATAAGCAAACAACCCCACAGGCTATAACTGCAACTTTACATGGGGCTGCAGATTTGGAGAGAGCTTCTTGCATCACAGTGTTCAATTTTCCCAATACCGTGTGCAGATTCAGACCCAAAGAGAGACAGATTTAATCCTGGCTTTCTCATCAACCCTCTGAAACACGACCTACCTCTTAAGCTGCTCCCAAGACACCTCTCCCCAATTAAGGAGGGTTGGACTGTAAAATGGCACACCCTGTACCCATTTGGCTTGGCAGATAGAACAAGCCATTGTGGTAGAAACAAGGTAATGCCTTCAAGCCACCAAAGACTGATCTCTTATTCCTTTTTTTTCCCTCCAGATCATTCAACAAGCAAACTCACATTATCAGTTGCACGAATCTGGTCTCTCCTTGAAGGGTTTTTGCAGACAATTTTTTTCTACCATTCTGATGTCTCTCGTAACTTAGCTCTGCTCTGGCATCCGTGGGATGATGCTCGTCTCACCCTCCATGACAAATGCCCTTTTCCAAGGCAGAAACAGTCACTAATAGGTCAGAACCTTTCTTCTTAGTGGCCTGAAATGGAAGAGCTGTGTGTAGGGCAAAGGCTGAGCATGTACCTCCTCCTTCCCACCCTGTTCTGCACATGGGCACATATGTCTGGGATGGGAAAGGATAAAATAACTTCTCATGGACATAACCCTTCAGTGAGAAGTTTTAGAGACATGTTTGGAGACATAAACTTCCCTGTTTTCTTCTTCCTGTGTCCACTTGTAATACTTTGAGAAACAGAAATGCAGGAACGAGATCTAATTTTTTGCCTTTGACAGTGCTCCTAATTAAATAGAAAGGAAAATGACACAATGGTTTCTGGGGAATGGCCCCTAGAAACAATGAACAAATATTTCTTGTACATTTTTTTTTCTGTGATCTTGGCATTGTGATTTTAAATTCCCCTTTGTTATCGTTCTTCTGTCCAGACTATCCTCATTCCAAAAGTATATCTACTTAGAAGAGGAGCAGAGTGGAATTTCATATGAGCATCCAGTACTTTCAGAGTTTCTCCTACCAAAGTTTTTTGTCTTCTCTGCAGAAGTCATCCAGTTGATTAACACCATTTTGTGGAACTGCAGATTAGGGTTTTCTCAGATAGGGGCTGAGAAACCATTAAAGTAGAGCTCAGGTTTGAGTTGTCAGTGAAAGAGTGCAGGGTTTTTTTTCAATGCTCTGCTGCTAATTCCCTTCCACACTTCACCCACTTCTGGTTCTCAGATTTTTATGAAGATGTTAAAATACAGCTTTAGTTGCAAATATTACAGCATAAACAATTCACTCAGCATGCAGTTTGAGGGGAGTGTAGAATGGCAGTTAGGCTACTATCAAGCAGAACATTTTTCAGAAGGACAAATGATGCCATAGCCATGCTGACCCTGACATATTTTGGGGTTAAAATTGTTCTGAGCTGTTCTTTTCTGAAATAATTGCCTAGCTACAAACACCTCCAGAACAGTGGCCAGTGCACAGCAGAGCTAAACTTGTGCTCAGACAAGAAAAGAAAGGCTGGGAATTGATTCTTGCTGGTGTGGTGTAGAGTTTCATAACTTGCCTGTCAGGAGAAAATGCTTAAGACAGATTTAGATGACACGACGTAGAAAACACAGCACTTATTAAAATGATTGTACCAAACACTACGAGCACTTTGAGGAAACCATGATGGTAATGCCAGTGTTTCTGGTAAATATGAAATATATGCCTAATAAGTAGATTAATTTGAGAACATTGTTTCTTAAATAACTATGAACAGGAGTGAGAGGATCTTTCAGGATGGTGGATTTTCTTTCAATATTATTCCAGTGCTCAATACTGAAATGTGATTTTCTCAAAAAAAGAGAATTTAAATGATTGTGCATTTAATGGAATATGGGAGACTAATTCTAGATGGAGTGCTAGCAGGAAAGTCAGCAGGAAGAAGCTACACTGCCCATTCTAGAAATGCCTGGAGAGGAAGATTTGTGTGGAGCATAGCAGAACTGTCTGCTAGGAAAGGGGGACACATAGAGTGTTTGACCAGAAGAGTTTTATTGTTATCCAGAGGCTGTTTTCCTGCTAACCCTTTTCTTAAGTGGGAAAAATACGAAGATTCAAACCACTGCCAGTACAGTCCACAGAAATCATGCCAAGAGCTGGGCTGTGTAAACTAGTGTGCTCCTGGTGTCAGAGAGAAGTCTAAGGAGCCCCTATTTATTCACTATTCTTTATTTCTAATTTTCTTTCCCTAGGAGAATGTTTCCAGCCATGAGAGTGAAAATTACAGGCTTGGATCCCCACCAGCAGTATTACATTGCCATGGACATCGTGCCTGTGGATAACAAGAGATACAGGTAAATTTAAAATCATTGCAAAGGTGTGCTCCAGGAGAGTATGTTGTTTTACACCAACATAGTTGATTTGACCAGAATTGTGAGAAACAAACCTGGAAATTTAAAATTCTCTCTTGCACTTCTGGATTGAAATCTTGCTCGTTTGAAATAGCACTTTTAAATCAGGATGATTCTTTCTATGTATTTCACAATTGACAATATAAACAACAACTGTCTGGGTGATCCTGCTCTGGCAGGGGATTTGACTAGATGATCTTTCTAGGTCCCTTCCAACCCCTGACATTCTATGATTATATGAACTGATAATTGGAGTTTTCAGTGGAGAGTCTGGAGCCTCTAATATTACACAGTGAGAAAGAAATGGGCAAGTAGCAGCTGAACTAAGATGGGCACCTCAAGTCTGGCCTGAACTGATTTGGGTGATTTTTTTATTTGAAAATATGGGTCCTGAACAATGTAGAGCCATTGAGAAAGCCTCAGGTGAGCTCCACCATTGAGGTGAAAGACAGGAAGATTTCTTTGATACAAATGGGCTTCAGCATTAATGTCTAAAATAAATGTATTGTACTTTGTTTCTGTCCTTGTTAGCTTGTGCAGCCACACAGAGTGGACTAGCAATGAAAGGAACAGATTCTTTTTTAAAATGTATTTATTTCTTGTGAAAATACAGGAAATTACTCACTGGAGGTAAGGACTGAAATAGCTTAGCAGAGCTGAGTAGAGACCCAATGAGGGTCAGGACAGGGCAGAACTCAGAAGTGTTGGCAGGACTGTTTGTTACAAATGCCTTAGGCTGAAGGAGCCACAGGACAGAAAGAAAAGAAGTGTCTAGACAAAGCTGTGCTAGATAAATATATGTCATACAAAGGATGGCTAGATCAGGAACACCAAAGATCACAGGAGATGGAACACAGAATTTATTTATTTTTTTTCACTAATCCAAACATTAGTAATACGAAGGGAATTTCCTATTTCACAACTTTTCAAACCAGATATTCTGTTTAATATATAATTTTATAATAATCAGATAATCATTCTAGTGGTATCCATTGGATTTTGCCTTTTCTGTGTGAAGACGTGTTTTGCACATTATGGCATGGCAATCAGGGCAGATTTCTGGAAATTACAGGGCATTTACTAATGTTTTCAGAGAAGGCTTTGTTTACCCATATTTTCTAGCCTTTTACTCTGGCTCAGAGAGGGTTAAGGAGTTGAGAAGGCACATGTGGCAGAGTTTTACAGGGAAAAATAACTGCAAAGGTAGTTTTAATAAGGAATCAAGTCTGAACAAGGTGCTCAGGGGTAATCTGTCTTTTATTTAGAAGGTAGGAGGTTGCAATAAAGCATATTCTCCCCTGGCTGCAAATGAGAGCTTGGGATGTGTGTGGTAGGATGGTAGGTGAGGGGAAGCCCTGGAAATGTTCCTCCAGTGAGTGGGTGAGTGAGTGAGTGACACCTTCCCTTAATCATCTCCCCTTGCTGTTTCAGGTATGTGTACCATAGCTCCAAGTGGATGGTGGCTGGCAATGCTGACTCCCCAGTGCCCCCAAGGGTTTACATCCATCCTGACTCCCTGGCTTCTGGAGACACCTGGATGAGGCAGGTGGTCAGTTTTGACAAACTCAAACTGACCAACAACGAGCTTGATGATCAAGGCCATGTAAGTTAGCAGCTCAGCCTGGTGCCTGCTGCTCCAGCTTCATTCCTCTCAGGCTGGGAAGGTTGCTGCTGCTTTAATGCTCCCGTGTCCTGCTGGGCACACGTGTCTGTAGTAACAATCCAGAACTATGGAGCCTTTTTCCCCCCTGCTTTACTGCTTTGTCTCAAAATGCCTCCTGACCCTATAAAGCATAAAATGCCTTTCTCTCTGTACGTAGCATAAACTTCAGCTCATACATGTTAAGAAAAGGATAGTTCTCTTCATATTAACCTTTACTCCATCCACACTTTCTTTTACATCTGGATGTAGTGTAGAATATCTGGAATAAAAAAATAACCTAACCTTTTTTCTTCTCCTTTTGTTTTTTTTTTTTCTTCAGATAATCTTACATTCAATGCACAAGTACCAGCCCCGTGTTCATGTCATCCGCAAGGATTTCAGCAGTGATCTTTCTCCTACAAAGCCAGTTCCTTCAGGAGATGGGGTGAAAACCTTCAACTTCCCCGAGACTGTCTTCACCACAGTGACAGCCTATCAAAATCAACAGGTAAAGCTGTGTGCCTTCAGTCTCTTAATGTTGAAGTTTAAATCTATCAGTGTGCTCTTCATATTAGGAACATGAATTCTGCTGAGAAATGTAGCTCAAGAAGAGTGTATACTTTGCTGGCTCAAAAGTTTGGGTTTTTTTCTGCACAAAACCAAAAATGCTTTCTATAGGGTGGTGTGTAGACATGAATTATCTACCCAGACAACCATCTTTCAGATAAGCTGCCTGCAATAAAGTAAGTAGGTGAGATCAACCATCAAGAGATGTATTGTGTTCACATTTCCTTGCTGCCTCATGGTACAAACTGCAGTGTCCTGTCCCCATTGTACGACTAGTCTGGAGCTGTTATCACACAGAGAAAACACAGTTGGGCTTTTTTTTTTTTGGCTTTTTTTTTTAGAAGTGAAGGAAATAGTTTTGGTGAAGTGCAATCTCATCAATTTGCTGACAAAAGAAGCCTTTGAACATAAGCCACATCAGCCCATGTGTTGCATATGAGCTGAAATTCTCATGCATAATTCATTTTTGATTCAGATCTTGCACAGTTCCCAGAGGAGAGTGTGACTATTGGCTCCAGATATCATAAAGAAAAGATGTTGCCACAGTGGGATCCTATCTGTAGAGACCTTGACTACAGAGCTTTGTAACTGAGCTGCCCTTTTGCTTAAACTAGACTTCATGGCACTAAGAAGTGTAATCTCAGTGTACACTAGTGTTTGATGACAGAATTTCCTGTCTATCCCTATTTTCCCTGATGACACCAGCAATGAAATAATTTTTTTCATTTCATGGACACATTTGCTGTCCATTCCCCTTCAGTAGCCAGTGACAGTGTCCTAGTCTTTGAGAAGGTGGCCTATTGCCCACACAGTTCCTTATACCTGCCTGTCCTCTTAGAGTCTCTTTGTGTGTCACTCATGTGCCAGCTAACTAGAATAAGGGTACAAAATAACTGTTTTCAAGCTGGTTAGGGAAATAGGTTATAGATTTTTCAGCTATAAATTTCAGATGAGTCTTGAATCAGAAATGGTGAAGTAAATCTATTTCTTTTCCATGAAAACATCTGTATTTCTGTAGTATGACTTCATATGACTTCATGAAGTCAGTAGATGTCATTATATTTAGTATTTTTGGACTGAGAGACAGACCCGTGTCAAATCAGCTCAGGGCAGATTGCAAGGCATAGCCAATTTGTAACAACTGTGAATTGAAATAATTTAGTAAATCACTAAACAGGGTTTGTTTTGCAGCATTTAATAGAGAGTACACATGCTTGCAATGCTCTCAAGACTGCTTCTGGATATCCACTCCACACTTCTTCTCCTTTGGTCTCCTTGAATTGACTTAAACTGAGGTCCAAAACAGTTCAGCTATTCCAACAGAAAAAAT
>VYZU01039781.1:0-22801 GCA_013401355.1 Ceyx cyanopectus | reverse complement strand
TTATTGTTCATTTTTTGGTCTGTTTTGGTATAGGGTTTCTTTTCACCTGCTGAATGTTTTATTTATGTCAATTTATTTTCCTCTGAGCTTTTCGATTTGCTCTTGAGTAACACAATTAAAATGTTCTTTAACATCTCTGTTAACTTATTAGTAAACTGCTAATGCTTTACTGATATGGCACCATAATATCAAAAAAATTAGGTAAATAAATTAACTAATAAGGATACTGTAGGGTTTCTTAATTTTTTGGTTTGTTTGTTTGTTACTAAAAAGAAGATAGAGAAATGGACAATTGTAAATGGTAAAACAGACAAATAGGTCACAGGCTAACTGCAAAATAATAAAAGTTGTAGGAAAGGAGAGCTAGACACTTTTGCTTGTTCTTTATTATATGTAGAGCTGGCTGAAGGGCATTTTTAAATTGTAGTTTTCACAGAAAATTCCAAAAACTTGGTGCACAAATGTTTACATAATGTGAAAAAAGTGATTTCTGAAAGGTTTGCAGGATACAAGTGTAAAAATGTTCTGCTTTCAAACAATTTTGTTTTTTTCTCCAGTGGTGTCAAATTGTTTCACTTTGTGTTGCTGAATTTTGTCAGGATTTTGATCACAAGTTGAACAGAAGACCTGAAACACCTTTAGAACACGTTATAGTTTTACAGCGCTAGAGTAAAATTGGAACTGTAATTTAAAAAATCCTTTTGTATTAGTAAAAAACATTACAGAGAGATTAAAAAAAATAAGAAGAAATTCCAAACAAAAAGTTTCAACCTTTTTTATTGTGAGTGAATCCAGAAGCGTGCAGCAGATCTAAATATTTCAGACTAAGTGATGGGGGTATCCCTTAAATCAGCACGACAGAGGCTTCAAGCATTAAATGAATTGTAGAACTAGACCACATTATGAGAACTCTAGGGTTGTAAAGCGAGGCTCTGAGTGTGCAGACCTGAGTGGAGGTTGTGTGCATACCCTGCCTTTGCTGTCCCCATGGGCAATGTAATTTAGTTTTGCCTTGTGTGTGTTCACCAGGACCACTGCCTTGTTGATGGTACTGTAAGGGAAGAGTTGAGTGAATGGGCAGCCCCATTACCCCTGTAAACACTATTTTCTCCACGATCAGACATCTCACTGACCTAGTGGCTTCCTAGCTTAGCTCCTCTGTCTCATCCTAATGTAGCTCTGTGAAAAGATGTTACCACCCTTATTTAATTCCTGCTCCTTCTTGAGGCACGTGTGACTTTTATTCTGCTCTCCTCCCCTGAGTGGTGGGAAGCAGTATGTGACCCGAGTACAAACTTTTCCCTACGTGCAGAGATACAGCTGCAGTCGAGGCTGGGCTTCAACTAGGGATGGATGCAGTTCCAGATCCATGGTGGGCTAGATTAAGGTGGAAGACATTAATAAGGTCCTAGCCCGGTGAATTTGGACAGTTTCCTGAAAAGGTTGGGAATTACTGATCTTTGTAGCTCATTGATTTAAGAAAGGGCAGGAAATTGCTACACGGCTGCAGCTGTGGGGAGGGCTCAGTTGGGCTCTCCGCTGATGTAAAGAGGAATTAAAATCTTTAAGGTACTACACATCAAAGAGAGCAGCCCGAGGCTTTAGGAAGAGAAAACAGGCAAAGGTATTTGCAAGCATATATAGCAGTCAGGCACCTGCCTTACAAGCAGTGGTCTGGCTAAGGTTGCACCACTGTTGTCAGCTAGCAGAGGACACAAAAGCTCAGCTGCTCCCTTTAAAGAGGACACACAGGAAGGAGAAAATCATTGAAGCCCAAGTGGTGTGTGGAAAAGACTCTCCAAATGAGACTTAACTGTGGTGGTTGGCTCCTCTTTCCCTCATCTTTCCAATCTCACCAGAATCACTGGTCAACTGCAGTGATAATTGTGATGCTCTGTAGCTTCCCACATCCCCACAACAATTTTGGTCAGCTATGGTGCTGAAGAGTAGCTGGAGAGTGTCCCACTTGAAATGTAGGTCTCCTCTGAAAAAGAAAACAAGGTAATTTTTAAAAGGGGCCATTTGTGAAGCAGACAAGCATAGTAAATGTCCAAGAGGATTTCTCTGTAAGGTTTTAAAAGACAAAAATATGTATGCAGCAGGAGCCACAGAATATCTAAGGCTGCTCCAGGGTGTCATATCCCAGTGATATCAGAATACTGCATGGTTAGAATTTGCCAGGACATGATAAAGAAAAAAAAAAAAAAGACACAGGAAAAAAACAGAGCAAGTGGGAATAGAGGAGCTCTTAAGCCACTTCTTCTCTAGGACATTTCCTTTATGCTTTGCATTGAGGCCTGTCCATGAAACAGAGATAGATGTTTTTCCTTCACCTACTTATTGTGATATTATTTCACCGTTGTTGCCTGGTTCAGAAATTATGGAGTTGACTGTTGTTTTTAAAACTAGTTTCCATTTAAAATCCTTTCCTTCTGTCAGCTCACAGCCTTCCCATATAATTCCTTTTGGCTGTGGTCTCCATTATTACAACTTGCTTCTCTGGGGATGCCCCATCATGATGTAACTGCCTGTATCCATATTGGATCTCCCTCAGTTGTCTGCATGGTTGTCTCCACAGCTGACTGTTTCAGTGTTTGGACTGGGAGAAGGAGAAGAGAGGTGTTTCAGAGGGAAGGGTGCAAAGAAGCTCATCATCTGGGTGTTGTTTTTCAGTCTTCGAGTACTCCAACCATGTTAGTTGATGAACACAATAGTGTTCATCAATTTAGCCATTAGCCTTGATGGGAGGGAGTCAGAAGGCTGAGTCTTAGTTCTCCTGTATTAGAGATTATCTTTATTTTTGATCTTTCTTTCCTTTATCTGCAAATGCACGTGAAGCATCTGCAAAAGTAAAACAAAAGAAATGGTCCTGGTGGAGAAAGGATACCTGCGTAATGTACCTAATGAGGCAAATATATATTATTATTTGGTTGCTTTCCTGAATTTCAATAGACAGAACCAGAGATTTTGACATATGGAGTTCAGATAGCCAAATATTTGGGTAGCAAGGGTACAAGTTTAATGCCACAAAACCTATTTTTTGGTGGATGAATAAAGTTAATTTGACAGTGCTTGCTGGACCTCCTAGAAGGAAGCCAGAAGGGGCAACAGTCACCCAACTTGGGAGAAATAAAATACCTAAACTGAAGGCAAGCAATGGCACTTTCAGATGTGGGCAGCTGAGGTTGAATAGAAGTTGTGTTGGAAATGCACAAACCCACGGAGCTTTTGTCCAGGGTAAAAGAACCAGGAGGGTGCTTTTAGCTGACAGTTTGGCTTCTCCAGCGAACAACAAAATGGTGACCTGAATCCCACAGGCAGCAGCCATGGCAAGGTCAGACATATGGGATGGATTATGGAAGGGCACAGATAGCTCAGACATCTTTTTTCATTTTTCAGACAATGCAACTTTTTCATTTATTGCCTATTATTAAAACTTTATAGCACTAAAAATAAAAGAATGAATGAAAAAGAGAGAGTGACTTTTGGATACCTTTTAAAAGACAGATCTTATTAAAATAAAGCTGGCAATTTCTCTTCTGATATTTTATTTTTTTTTACTTCCTTCATAAAGGTGGTGTGAGAGGGGAAGGTTTATGGCCTGATAGACAGTTTGAAGTCCATGCCACATGGATAATGTTCAGCATACTTGGTACCAGCAGTTCCCACCAAAGCCCAAAAGTTGCTGATATGTCAGAATTGCTGAAAACAAAATATTTTTTTTTTTGGTCAGCATTTCTTGCTGTCTCAAAACGTGTCTTCATTGGCCAGGTGGGGTTTGTTTCCCCCATTAGGGGTTGGAACACACAGAGAATAGCAGTCCAGTATTTCTGTGCTATTGTAGAGGTCTGTGATGTGGCTCTGGATATCTTGGTAAACATCAGTATTATAAACTGCTGTGGGAGAGAGGGTTTCTAGATTTAACACTGATGGAGTTTCTTAATTTCCACCTCCTCACTTCAACAATTTATTTCAAAAAATTGGAATACATCACAGAGGAATCAAATATATGGAAGGACAGGTTATAAAGTTGCAAAATTAGTCATAACAGATGGTGCTTCTTCTCACCAAAGCTGTTTTTCACATGACTGCACATTCTTTTCTGAAAGACTCCATACATGAGGTGGGGAGGTGTCTAGCAGGTTAGCACATGAGGTTGCTGTCTCATTGATCTTATCTGATGTGTAGAAGGATATGGAAGTTCAGTAATGATGTATTCTACTTAGGAACTATTTTAAGAACACCCCTAACATTTGTTCTGCACAAAGAAAAAAAACCCAAACCAATGAAAAAAAAGGATGATCTGGTGTATAGTGACCTCAATTTGTGCACAGGAGAACTGGATGTAACAGGTACACTCCATGCTGCCATCAGCTCACAGGCACAGTGGAGTCCAACCCTTGAAAGCAGTATATTATTTCTCATTTACTCTTTTATTTCTTACTTTTATTTTTTTTCCCCTTTTCTTTTAGAATTACAAATTTTATGGTACTTGTGAGAACTGTATTGATTAGTGGTAGATGGAGAGCTAGAAACTTTGAAATGTGAGTCAAGCTGAGCTGAGAACGATGCAGGGTCCAGGCAGAGACTGGGGTAATAGCTTTACTCTGACTCTACTGTTTCCCCTTGGGTTACCTCTTGTTAGCAGTTGGATTTTACTGGAAGGGATTCGTGAGAGCAGAGCCAAAAGTCAGATGCTGGTGCAGAGTAGGGTTATGTGCACAGGGATCTAAGGACTGAGCCAGACAGTGAATGCTGTTTTTAGTGAGCTTGTCTTACTACTTCCCCACCCCCCACCCCGCACCCCATCTTTGTGGCAGACACACAGCAGCTGGATTAGCACAGCTGGAACTTTCAGTCTGCATTTCTGGATCTATTACTTGGTTTTCATCATCAAGGCAGGTCCTTTCAACAGCAGGTCTTGTTACATTGCAAACCTGCTCAGGGCATTTTATGCCCCTTGGATATAGAGTACCAAAAAGTCTTCCTTTGGTGGTTGAGCTGGGAATTGGTTCCCAACTCTGCAAAAAGGTGCTGTTCTCTTCCTGAGAAGAGAGGCAGATGGACCCTAAACATGTGTGTCTTTCTCACCCACGGACTGGAGGAAATCCCAGAGGTGGTACCTGTAGTCAAAGAGCTGCTCCTGCACACAGAGCCCAGCTTAGCAGATGGGTTCACATTCTGTGCTGCTTGTGTTGTCTCTGAGCTCCATGAGCTGGCAGAGGCCACTGTATTAATCAAATAGTTTTGTTGTAATGTGCTCAGCGCTAGTGTGAGACTGCTATGCAGAGATGTCTTCTGTTTCTACTTCTAACAGCTTAGCAGCTAATAAACACCATGCAACAACCTCTCTTCTAAACCTCCTCTTAAAATACAGAGTTTGGTTTGCCAACTCAGATGTATTTAAAGCATCCGTGCTTCCGGGGAGACTTTGGAAAGTTAACTGAGTGAGTGGAGGCACGTGCAGAAAGACATTTTCAGAAGCAAAAGGCAGCTCCAGTATCAGTTCAACATCTGATGAGAGGCTCTGGGGATGTTAGAGCCTTTTGCATTGAAAGGGGATATGTTCTCACATTTGATGAAGCATCTCTAGCCGTGTTCAATCAGCACGAGAGCTGTAACCTACTGCTGGAAAAGAGGCAGGGGAAGGTGAGGAGTGGGGCAATGTGCAGCTTCCACAGAGGAGAGCCTTTCCTGGGAAAAAAAACTCCAGGGGGTTGGCTCATAAGAAACCTGAGAGTCTTTTCATGATAATGCACCTACGTCCTCACTGAAACTGTGGAGTTACAGATCTTCAGCAGAGTTGGCATTCTGTGGTGAAAACAAGTCTGAGACCCCAGCCCTTCAAGAGGAAAAGTTCTTACTTGATTTTTGGCTTCTACTCTTTGGTAAAACCTTTGTGGTGAGTTAGGAGCTCAAAGCAGAGATGCCACTGATCTTTTATAAAAAGCCTTTCAGGCATTTCTTGTTGAAGTACAAACCCAAAGAGGTTCCCTCTTTGATGGTCTCCCATAGCACTTCAGAGCAGTTTCTAGAACTAGGAAGTGGCGGGGAAAGGCTGTTTACAAAATCTCTCTGATTCTTTAGGCTGAATTCCAGACCTACTTTTTCATGACAGCTTTAAATCGACCAAGTGCAGAAGCCCTCTCTATGCTAAAGCATGACTTGAGGAACTGACAGTTGTTTATCTCCTGCAAAGCAAGACAGAAAGTTGTGGATACTTGTTAAAAAACAGAAAGACACTGAGAGGCTGTTAAGACCTTCTGAAATCCTGGGCTGGGGAAATTTCATTTTACTGTGGTGGCCAGCACCTGTGTGGGAAGGCTCACTTGAGGAATTCACAGATGCCAAGGTGACCTTTTGGTGGCCGCTGGCAGCCTGTCAAGGAAGGTCAGAGGCCTCTTCCTCCGGTGCCAATACCCTTGCCAGCTGACTGACATTCTTTTTCTCTCCTTGTTTTATTTTTGTTGCATAGGACAGGGCTGGAGGCTATTATGGAGACCTATGCCTTCTGGAGGCCCCCAGTGCGCACTCTCACCTTCGAAGACTTCACTACCATGCAGAAGCAGCAAGGTGAGCATACAAAGGGCGTGCAAAGAGCTGTAGAAAGAGCAGGAGATGAGAATGTAAGAGCAGCAATGTGCTCTGCTGTTCCTCCAGCATCCAGGATGGGAAGGTCACATGCCTTGTTGAGCTCTTGGGAAAGGACACGGAGCAGAGAGAAAGAATGGAAACAGTAGATATAGCATTCCTTCTAAGGTGCAATGGAGTCACTTCATCTCCCTGATGTCCCCAGTGCTAGAGCTAGAGTCTTAAGAGCTAGAAGGAGGAGCAGGAAGGAGCACAGGGTTAGTTGAACCAGTCTAAGTACGTGGCATGAGTTAAGAGTGAAGAGAACATAGGGAGACTGAGGGAACACCCCAGCATATCAGACACACTGTTCTCTATTTAGAGTTAATGTCTGCCATTTGTGTGGAAACACTAGGGGTAGTGGTGTGTGTCCTCTGGAAGCTTTAGGAGATCAGAAATGTGCCTTCCACCAGGATCATACTGCTTCACTTTCAAAATCTGTTGGCCTCGCTGGAGGGACTTTCTGTTAGTCCCAGTGCGGGAGGCCAAGTGTTTTTTGCCTGTTCATGCTGTGTCTTTTCATAGCTGCTGCCCTTTACATCTCTCATTTGTTAAGTAGGGCTTTCATCTCTAGTTTCAGGTTGTGTTACTATTTTTTTATATTGGGGGTAAGGCTACCCCATTCACTGCATTGCAGATATTTCTAGTTAGAAACACAGCAATCACTGGAAATTAAAGTGTCAGGGCAACGTGGTACATTTTTATTCCAATATACATGCAAGACAAGAAACAATCCATAAACGTGTTCAGACGTGGTGCATATGAGATTAAACCATCAAAAATAAATGCATGACCAGTATAGCAGATACTCCAGCCTCTCACATTTGAGCTTGACCACCCAACCCTCTTTAAAAGCACAACATGGGGCAGGAGAAGTTTTGCACAAGCTCAGGGGCTTGTGTTGAGGAGCACTTGGTCAGAGATGGGTTAAAGCAGGGATTCAGAAACGCTTTCATCACCCACCTAAATAGAAACATAAGTCTCTCCCCCTGGTCTCAGTGGCTGAGGCAGCCTCCCTCCTGTGTCTCAAACCCCACTGGTCTCACACGCCTCCTCTCTCCTGCCCTCCCATTGGTTATCAGATAACATCCTAGTGGCAAGTCCAGCTATTGCTTACATGGTAAAGTAATACTAGGAAAGGAAAATATTTAATGTATTTTTAGCGTGTTTTAATATAGTTTGGCAGCTGGAAAACCAGGAAGCAAGCCAGTACCCTGTGACCAGCTGGCTCTGTGCAGACCACCACAGACCACTAGGTTTAGGACAGACGTTAACTGAAGTTGTGCCTGCAGGTCCATCTCCAAACTTAAAACTTGCTACAAAAAGCATTCTCAAGCTCTGTGTTTAGCCATGCACAACAAGATAATAAATAGCAAATATATCCTCCATGGTAATTCTCACCTCTCTAGTGGTTGCTGTAAGAAGCTGACCCCTGGTCTCAGCGATAGGTGCAAAGTCAAGGTACAAACACATTCTATTTTAATTTTTGGCTGCCAGGACAGCCCCCGAGGGCCAGCACAAATATTCTGGTCTGGAGGTCTTGAAATTGCTGGCAGAAAAAACAAGAAATGCTGAGGTGGCTTTAAGCCACCTGTGATTCTTCCCTCCAAACCTAAGGTGGCCAGGATGTATAGTGCCCATACCTTCCTTTCAAGCACATGATTTGTGTGACAGGTAAATCATTATTGTTTCACAGTTGACTTCAATATAAACTATTACAGCTCAGACTCTCTGAGACTTAGTCAGTGGTTTGCCTGAGACTCTACTCCTCTCTCCCACCTCAATCCTCAGTGCTCTGAGCTGCATGCTATTATTTAATATCCTTATATATTTATGAATTAGAAGTTTTCAGGGTGTTCTATTAATGAACACTTTAGATTATACTGCTCTCTCCAAAGCTGGGTGAATATGTGGCATTTCTGAATAGGCCTTTGAAGAATTGCAAATCTCCATTTTATCCCTTGAATTGTTAATGATGAAACTGCACTAGGGCTACAGGAGACTTTTGGACCCAGATATACCCACTGCAGCTTAAGAGGTGTGAATCCTTAAGTTGAAAGCAGCAAAATGGGCCACATGCTTGAGAACACCATGATGTAAACCATAAAGTAATAATAAAGAGTGGGGAGATAATTTCCTAGCTGTGGACTGATATTACAATGAGGTCTTCTATTGGATGTATTTTTAATGGTTGGAAAGGGATTGAAAAGGATTCAGGGGAAAAAAAAATTATTTGTTTGGTGGAGAATTTTACTGAGAATAAAAATGTGGTTTTTGTAGTTAATCCAAAAGAAAGTATTGAATCTTTAAAGACATATATTACCTTGAAGAGAGAAGAATATGTGGTAGCTTTCTGTCACCTGTCCACAATAGACTCTTGTGACTGCAATTTTCATGTTTTTATGACAGCTCTGTGCAACCTGCTTCATTCAAGTGGCTCCACTAACTGAATTTTCATCCCTTTTTATGGGATATTAAGAGATACGGAGAACACAAGTTCCCCCTCACCCACCTTTTTCATACATTTAATTTTTTTACAGGTTTTTATGTCCCTTTTCTGTGCTTCCCACAGTGAATAACACCAGCCATTTAATTTCTCTTCAAGTGGGAATTTTTCCAGGCCCTTAAACGTTTCTTTAAAAACAAGTCTGCAAAGAGTATTCCAGATGCATCCACATGATACAATTATCTAAAGGTATTATAATTTTTTTCCACATTATCCATTCTCCCATTCCACATACATCTTAGTGCTTTTCTTGTTTGTTTGGCCCAAGCTGTATGCTGAGCAAGGGCCACGGTGACACACTGAATCAATACTTGGCACGCTGGATGCAGCTGTTTCATACAGGGATTAAATAACTTTCTAATCTACACAATGATAGGTTTCAGCTGTCACACAAACCAGAGAGCCTAATATCACAACCAGTCACACAGATGCCTGGTGCAGCTGATTCCAGTGGTCCATAAGCTTTATTTGCATGTGTTACTGTTGAAGTAAAGTGCATCAGCAAGCCTTTGCACCTCTGTGACCTGAGTGGTCACCATATTGTCCTATCAAAGAGAAGAACATGTTTTTTCTTTCAGTAAAACCCTCTGGCTTGAGGATCTCTCCTTTGGAACACACAATCCAAAAGTCATTGCTGCTTTACAATGGCAAGCACCGTGTTTGACACAATCACAGCAAATCTGCAGGCATTTCTGAAAACAAAACCTTTTCAAAAAATGCTTAAAAAGCAGCAATCCAGGAGAGGCTGACCTTCTGAAGAATGACGTTACCCACTCTGCAGTCTGGAGAAAATAGGGGCTTGGGATTATTGAATGCATATGGCAATGGGATGCGGGGAAAGCCAAGAATCTATTAAAAGTCTTTAATTGGAATATATTTTCAAAATTTAGATTGAACATCATTCAGATTCTCATTATTAAAAATATGTGGCTCAGTTTCTCGATTTTAAAAGGGAACATAAAAAAGAAAAAAAAAAAAGTGGGGAGGAAAGTAAGAGTTCCAGTAACTCTGGATTGTGTCATTTTCCAGGAGTAGAAAGAGCCATTGCTGCCTTCTATGTGCTATACAGTTTCCCACAGGATATTGTGATGAGCAGATCACTGTCAATGACTGTAAGTTTTGCCAAGACATAGAGACATAGAAAGGTACTGTGACAATACTAGAATAGTGATCAGTATCTGATCCTTCCTACAAAAGCTGATGACTTATGCAAGAAGTAAAATCTAAGGTACTCTGGCAGCTGGTAAGAGACATTGTCTCCTAAGCAGAATTTCAGGACCAGTATGTGAGTCACATGATGTGGTACATCAGTAAGTTTGCAACACATAAAATTTTACTTCATCATTAAATTACTGGTTTGATAGATGCATACCAAATCCACAGGAGTCAAACAGCTTTGACTGGTGAGTTCTCAAGGCAGCTTTCCTTCCAAATGGTGTTTCTTTGCTTGAATAAGTGCCTTTGCTGAGGACTCCACTAAGTACTTTCAAGAGATTCATTCTGTCCTCCAACAACTAGAGCAAATAATCCTTGCACAGGAGTTAACAGAGATCATTGAAAGGGCTTTAAACTGGGTTTGAAGGGGGAAGGGGATCAAAGCAGGCTCACTAGATATGAGCCTGGGGATGGACTTCAGTCTGCCACCCCACTTGGGGTGGTTGTTGGTGGTATATATATATGCAGAGAAGGCAGAGTTGCTGAACACCTTCTTTGCTTCAGTCTTTACTACTAAGACCAGCCCCTGTTTATTCATATCCCTGGATAAAGGGGAAAGAGCCTCGTGGAGGGATGACTTTCCACTAGTCAAATTATAGATTAAATTATAGAATATTATCCTGCTCTTGCAGGTGGGTTGGAAGATCGAAGATCTGCAGGGTCACTTCCAATCCTTGCCATCCTATAATCCTATGATCTGCATTGGTCTTAGACTGGAGACCTGAGGCAGAGAGGCTATCTGTTAGAAAATCTGCAATGGCTGTTGAGTTTATAATTAAGAGCTTGAAATTTGGCTAAAAGGTTACTGGAGGCAAAGAAGGGTATACTCCTTGTGAAAAGTACAGCTGGATCTCTAATAGTAATACAGCAAGTATCTCTGGTAGCAGCAGGTACACTGCTATCTGTAGAGCATCATGGGTGTACCAACTGGTGACCAAGCACAGCTCCTACTGGCTTCCTCTGAGAGGGAACATTCTAACTCTTCAGTCTTGTATTGACAATGATATGAGCAAAACACTCTGTCTCCTCTGTGTGGAAAAGGTTCAATCTTCTCATTTACTACTGGAAGGACACAGTGTTTTCTCGTAGCAGCAATGAGTCCAAACAGCCCCTAAGACTGCATGATATATCNATATCACAACCAGTCACACAGATGCCTGGTGCAGCTGATTCCAGTGGTCCATAAGCTTTATTTGCATGTGTTACTGTTGAAGTAAAGTGCATCAGCAAGCCTTTGCACCTCTGTGACCTGAGTGGTCACCATATTGTCCTATCAAAGAGAAGAACATGTTTTTTCTTTCAGTAAAACCCTCTGGCTTGAGGATCTCTCCTTTGGAACACACAATCCAAAAGTCATTGCTGCTTTACAATGGCAAGCACCGTGTTTGACACAATCACAGCAAATCTGCAGGCATTTCTGAAAACAAAACCTTTTCAAAAAATGCTTAAAAAGCAGCAATCCAGGAGAGGCTGACCTTCTGAAGAATGACGTTACCCACTCTGCAGTCTGGAGAAAATAGGGGCTTGGGATTATTGAATGCATATGGCAATGGGATGCGGGGAAAGCCAAGAATCTATTAAAAGTCTTTAATTGGAATATATTTTCAAAATTTAGATTGAACATCATTCAGATTCTCATTATTAAAAATATGTGGCTCAGTTTCTCGATTTTAAAAGGGAACATAAAAAAGAAAAAAAAAAAAGTGGGGAGGAAAGTAAGAGTTCCAGTAACTCTGGATTGTGTCATTTTCCAGGAGTAGAAAGAGCCATTGCTGCCTTCTATGTGCTATACAGTTTCCCACAGGATATTGTGATGAGCAGATCACTGTCAATGACTGTAAGTTTTGCCAAGACATAGAGACATAGAAAGGTACTGTGACAATACTAGAATAGTGATCAGTATCTGATCCTTCCTACAAAAGCTGATGACTTATGCAAGAAGTAAAATCTAAGGTACTCTGGCAGCTGGTAAGAGACATTGTCTCCTAAGCAGAATTTCAGGACCAGTATGTGAGTCACATGATGTGGTACATCAGTAAGTTTGCAACACATAAAATTTTACTTCATCATTAAATTACTGGTTTGATAGATGCATACCAAATCCACAGGAGTCAAACAGCTTTGACTGGTGAGTTCTCAAGGCAGCTTTCCTTCCAAATGGTGTTTCTTTGCTTGAATAAGTGCCTTTGCTGAGGACTCCACTAAGTACTTTCAAGAGATTCATTCTGTCCTCCAACAACTAGAGCAAATAATCCTTGCACAGGAGTTAACAGAGATCATTGAAAGGGCTTTAAACTGGGTTTGAAGGGGGAAGGGGATCAAAGCAGGCTCACTAGATATGAGCCTGGGGATGGACTTCAGTCTGCCACCCCACTTGGGGTGGTTGTTGGTGGTATATATATATGCAGAGAAGGCAGAGTTGCTGAACACCTTCTTTGCTTCAGTCTTTACTACTAAGACCAGCCCCTGTTTATTCATATCCCTGGATAAAGGGGAAAGAGCCTCGTGGAGGGATGACTTTCCACTAGTCAAATTATAGATTAAATTATAGAATATTATCCTGCTCTTGCAGGTGGGTTGGACTCGAAGATCTGCAGGGTCACTTCCAATCCTTGCCATCCTATAATCCTATGATCTGCATTGGTCTTAGACTGGAGACCTGAGGCAGAGAGGCTATCTGTTAGAAAATCTGCAATGGCTGTTGAGTTTATAATTAAGAGCTTGAAATTTGGCTAAAAGGTTACTGGAGGCAAAGAAGGGTATACTCCTTGTGAAAAGTACAGCTGGATCTCTAATAGTAATACAGCAAGTATCTCTGGTAGCAGCAGGTACACTGCTATCTGTAGAGCATCATGGGTGTACCAACTGGTGATCAAGCACAGCTCCTACTGGCTTCCTCTGAGAGGGAACATTCTAACTCTTCAGTCTTGTATTGACAATGATATGAGCAAAACACTCTGTCTCCTCTGTGTGGAAAAGGTTCAATCTTCTCATTTACTACTGGAAGGACACAGTGTTTTCTCGTAGCAGCAATGAGTCCAAACAGCCCCTAAGACTGCATGATATATCAGCAGATGGAAGGCAGACACCCTGTTCTGAGGTGTTGCTGCTTTTCCTACTTCCCTCTCTGTAAACATTGCCCTTTTTGGGCAGGCATCACCTCTGGACTAGATGATCTTCTAGGTCCCTTCCAACCCCTAACTTTCTGTGATTCTGTCTTGTCAAAGTTTGGCTGTACTGCTTGTTGCTAATTTCTTCTCTGGTGTAATACTCTGTGTTTGGGCTGGTGCTCAGAGAGCTGCCCTGATTGCACCCATCTGAGAAAAGCATCATGAATGCACAAATGTGTACTCGTGTCAAGTAGAGGAAAGACTGAGCCATCCAGAACTCCATCTGAAGGCATCACAGCTTCCTTAAGGTCGAAAGTTGCAAATCAATAACTATTAAGATCCTTTTGACTTTATCTGAGATCCCAGATCCCCAAAATAGTGTTTCCCAAAAGAGCAGAGCTGCTGCTGTTAAAGGAGGCTGAACAATCTACAAATAACATCTGCTTGTCCCCTTGCCTTCTGACAGCAGCCATTGGTTCTCTAGGCAAGGCCACCAGGATAATCTGGATGCTGCTTCCCTTTCAAAATCAATTGTGAACGGTCTAGGCTATTGGCAGAGGTCAGATATCTGGGTTTGGACTCAATTAACTTCTTGATTCTTTTGACCTTGAAGAGGTGATTGGAAACAGAACAGTTGTTGCCAGAATTATTGGGATCAAGAGCTGGTTTCTGCTGCATACTTCAAATGGCTTGTAGATTGCCTCATTTAAATGAAGCCACAGGGAACAAAACGTTCCAGCTTCTTCTTGGTTGAGCTGCAGACAGTTGATTTTTAGGGAAGGGGTGTTTCTGGTACTTTAAGATCTCATCTTTTACAGTGAAAAGCTAAAATACCCTCCCTGATGTGACGTGAGGGGCTGAGAGTGAAAGTCTTCCTGATGACCTGAAAGGAGCCTGAAGCACTCTGTTACTCTAGAAAGGTGTTTGCCCTGAAGTCTAATTACTGAAGCATAAATCTGTTATCTCATGAGTGGTGATCAAATTTCACATGAATGACTAGAGATGGTCAATGATACTTTGAGGATTTGCACAATTTCCCCAGAGCAGCACATTATTGTGTTATAAGTAGAAAGTGTCATGTGCTTTGAGCTTGCCAAAATACTGCAGCATTTCTCCTCTGTTTAGGAGTTTTGAACCACAGTGCCTCTAGGGTTTTATAGTTGTTTATTGTATTTTTTATCATTTAATGTGCTGGACCTTGCAGGGTTTATGTTGGTCCAAAGAGAACTCCATCAATACTGGCAGGAGAGGTTTCAGTTTTACTTCTGACACTAAACAAAAAAATGGTCACAATTTCAGTGAATCTCAGCAGCAGCTTCTGTTGTTACTTTTTGAAGGATTTGTGCTACTTGCTCTTGGAGGATGGCTAAAGCAAGTTTTATCCTAATTTTATGACATATCAGTTTGTGTTGCAGAAATAAAAGGAAGTAAAGTGCTTTTCTGAGTTGTTCTAGATTCACCATTAATTCCAGTGATTCTTGTAATTTGAGGTAGACTTGTGGAAAAAGTCCTTCTCTATAATTTACTAATCTTAAAGGAAATTTCCTTTCATTCCTCACTTTTGTTCATACTTTCCCCCTTAAATCTATTCCTGTAACCATCTTTTTAACATCCTGTGAGCTGTATCTCAAAGAACTACAATGCACTCTTTATATTTCCTCTACCAACTCAGCAACTTGGCATGTGGTAGATTTAGGGTCTCATTAGGGCCTATTAAAGATTTTACCAGTGGATTCATAATTTGATAATTGTCCAAGGGCTTTGGCAGCTACACTCCATGAAGACAGAAATGGCTCTTATTTCCATGAAATTGGGAAGTTTTCATTTCTGGAAACAGGGAAGGAAAGAGAGTCCAGTATGTCACAGACCAGATGGCCCTGCCCTTGTTTGGTGTGAGGATGAGGCATCAAAGCTAGTTTAGTTTTCCAAGGTGGTGAAGAAGGAACTCAGAAGGTGCAAGAAGGATGTGATGAAGAATCTTGCAGTTCTTCTGAAGGTTTTAGGCTTGAGTTTTGCAAAGCTAGGAATGGGAAGAGAGCCCTTGGCTGTCAGTTATATTTGCAAAGCCAAAACTGTCATATCTGAAAGCAGGAATTACACCTGATTTTGTGTCACTTAGATGCTTGGAGATGAAAGTAGGTGTTGAGCAGGACAGAGGCCTGTGTTGTTTGAAGCAGAAATGAATCCAGATTTGTACTAGGTCTGGCTCTTAAAAGACATGAGATCAGATCATTACAGTTAATGCTCTCTGGCCTCATAATCTATCAGTCAGAAGGGTTAATTTCTCCCATTCTTTTGAAAGTCCTTTTACATATGTGTACATGTCTGTAGACTCTTCACAAAAAATCAGACTTTTCAGGAGTGACTTGGACTATGTCTGCATTGACAGGCTTCTCTGTGCTCCATGCTGGCCAGACACATGCCAGCTCCCGGCCAGCTCCGTTTGGAAAGCTGGAGAGCTGCATTAGCATGGCTCTGTGCCCAAGTGAATATAAACTGCCTCTTAGGAGGGCTTATTCACTCAAGTTAAGTGCCAGGAGGAGAACCATGAGCCAGATGAATGACTGGTGGCCAAGCCCCTTTCCCGCACCCTCAGAAACATGCCTTTCACATGGCAGACCTGCCAATGTGTTGGGCACGTGTCAGAATAGGCGTTGTGGCTCCTCCAGGAGACCAGTCAGTGAGGTTGTGCACCTATCATGCCAAAGCATCTGGCCTCTGGGCTACGTCCTACCCACATCTGAAGGTGGGAGAAGATGGCTGGGCTGAGGCTGTGGGCCTCCAGTTGGGCTGAGTACAGGCTCCAGGCCACAGTCTGGCCATGCTGAACCTGCAGCTCATTTGATGGCCATGATAAGCTAAATCAGCTTGTAGGTGGAAGCAGGCTGAACTGTTGAAGTGCTTGCACTCAAATAGTAATAACTTCGTGCTGACTGACATTTCAACATGTAAAATCTTAAGACACCTTGCATTTCCTATTCATGTGAGAAAGCTGAGGACCCTGTGTCATATCTGTTCTTAATGAGACAGTGAACACTGTGTTATCACTGCCTGAGCCCATCCATACTAAGAGCTGCAGGCTACCAACATGGTCAGATAATAGCAGTGAGTTAGTTGCTCAAACAACTGTAAAGCTCTTGCCTGTCTGATGAGACTCTGCCATTGCACAGGGCTTGGCTTTTCTGTTCAGATAGCTTGTGCTGACTGCAGCTTCAGCTTATGCTTGCTCGACTCCTCTGCACTAAGCAAGGACTTCAAGGACCAAGAGGTTTGTACGGAGGAACTGAAGGTGATGGTATAAACTGATGCCTGGAAGCATTAGCAAGGAAAATATGCTTCAGTGGAGTTCAAAGCGTGTTTTTTGTGCACCTTTCAGATAAAGGAGATTGGGATAAGCTGTGGGTCAACTAACTAGTGTGGTGTCATTTGTAAGAGAGATCTCAGAAAATTTTCCATGCATAGACTCCTTTGGCACTGATGCTCTCCCTGCGATCTCCCTGTTGCCAGAAAGCTCCCCTGGCTAACTCTGGCTGCTGGCAGATGTGTTTTCCGTACACATTGCAGTGTTAGAAGTTCTCTACGTGACCTACCCTGTGTGGAAGAGGTCCCCACTGCCTTTCAGCTGCCACTGCATGCTGAATGCTTTAAGAATACTCTGTGTCCTCATTTTAAGGCACTTCATACCTGTGAACTGGGTATGTCTGGGCTTGCAGCTTACCCTGAAATTGTCCTTAACACAAGCTCAGTCTAGATAAAAACAAAAAGAGTCAACTTGGAACATATAGAAAGACATCACCATTACCCAGGCTTAAAGGGGCACAGATGACAGGAAGGAAAGACCAGTCATAAGCTACTTGAGATGAAGTTTTAATGGCAGTTCTTATTTGTACCCAGATGAGAAGCTGTAGATTCTTCCCTAAACCTTGTGGGCACGAAGCCAGCATTTATATATGGTCTCACAAGAAGGAATGCTAGCATGAGGAAGAAAGTTTGCTTTTACATCCCACCTTCTCTACAGGGGTTCCCTGTCTTCCACCATGATTTCATTCTTCTTTTTCCCCACCTCCTCTCCTTAACAATTTCTTACTTGTTAGTCCTGTTTGCAAGCTTTGACCTTTCTTGTGCTAGCTCATTCTCTCTTTAGAAACACTCCTGTCCCTTTGGTAAGGTCACCTAGTTATCATTCATATGCCCAGGCAGAGCTCAGACTCCTTTAGGGATGGCACCAATGCTTGGCTAAGTCCTGGCCATAACGGCAGGACACTGTGTGGACAGACACTTTCATCTTCCATGTAGATCAAGGTTCAGATACAAAGGAGTTGAAGTGATGACTTTGAAGGAGTTGAAGTGATCACTTTGAAGTGATGCCCCTTATATTTTATACAAAGGTTGCTTGCTAACTGCACATATGTGGGACTAATATACACAAAGCCAAAAAGGGTCTTCTGGAGACCAGGCACAATAGTAATTAATCACTTCAGAATCATGATAAGGCTGGAAGTGAGAGATGCTGTGACATTACTGGTAAATGCTGATGGTGTTGGCAACTATTTCCAAGGGGAACAAGTGGATGGAGAAAAGGAACAGAGGAGAATTAGTGAGGGGTTCATTTTGTTCTTGCTTAAATATGGTTTCAGTTGACTTAAACCAGACCTAAGCATAGCCTTGTGTATCAGTTTAACTAGATTGGTTTGCATCCATGCCTTCCATTAAAATGACATGCACATCTGTGTATCTGAGACTTGCATGGTGTGGATGTACTTGCTGGGCTTGCTGCCATTGGCTGACTTTGTAATAATTACAGTCCAAGTTATAACTTCATAAAAGTCCAGGTTTCTTTTGGCCCATAATTAGTGCTGCCAGTAAAGATGGTGGAGTTTTTTGCCTCAGGAGCTTCAGGCTTCTGTGTTGTGCCCTGTTGCAGCAGAAGGATGATGTGCTTCTTCTGTGCTTGTTCTCTCTCCTCCTTATCACTTCAAAGTTACAAAGAAAAAAAAATAATATTTTTTTTTACTTTGTTTCCTGATTGTTGTGTGATCACTTCAGGATGTTTCTGTTGGCCTGCAAATAGGAATAATTCAGAGCAGAATCACTTTCAGTCCCTCTTTTGGGGGTAACTCGAAATGTGCAGTTCTCAGTTTTGAAACCATTGATCAACCTTTGCAATTGATAATCAGAGATCTCTACTTACTCTTACCCTGTGGAGCCAAAGCCTCAGTTATTGCAACAACTCAATCATATCTCCTTACTAGATGTTTAAAGACTAATACTTGAGGTAAATGGTGTGTGTGCTCTTCTCCAGCACAGCTTTTAAAGATTAACTTAAAAACTACACAGGGGTAAAGGATGCTTGAAATGAAGAGATTGCAGTTAATAGTTTATTATATGTATTTTACTTCAAACAAATAATTAAATACTCATACCTCTATTTTTGCTTTGCCTTAGCAACACAGAAACACATTTTCTTGATGCTGCCTGGGTCAACAGCATCCACTGTAAGCTATGCTTACCCAAGGCTGGATTTTTTTCATTTTTTTTTCTGGCTCTTGTTTCAAAAATATTTCAAAAGTAAAATATCCCAAATGCGATTATGTCTCATAGTGACATTTTCACTCTAATGCTCCATTCTGATTCATCCTAGATGTGTTGGTCAGCTGTAATCTCATTTACATTCTCACCATCATATACTGGCACAGAATATTTTAGTCCACCTCTTAACCATTAGCATCACCTATTCTCTTTTCAGTGCATTCAGTTCCTCTCTGTTTAGCAGCAGATCTAGACCGGTCTCAAAATCTTTTTTTTTTTTTTTTCTTCTACAAGGCAACACATGAGAGAACCATCCCTTACTTTTGCTCCTCAGTTTCCTCCTCTGGTTCTGTCTATCTCCTGGTCAAATGTCTTCACCAGCACTATTTTGCTCCTTTCACAAGTCTTCAGAGTTAGTTTCCCTAATGCAAAAATGGGATTTCATGCAAAGAGAATAATTCAAACGAGAAAATAAATATTTTCACACCAGAAAACTGCATTCCCTTAAGCACAGAACTAATTTTCCTGGTCGACCAAGGAAGCTTCCTCTAACTCAGATTCTTGCCTATAAATAGCCTCTCCTCAAGCTCCAAATGGTGCCATCAAGCTTCTTCATATCACTTACTTTAAGTTTGTTACTGTTCATGTCAGTATTACGCAGTATTGTTTTCCCAGCTCATAACATGTGAGCATCCCTGCTGTGCAAAGTAATCAATTCTAACATTGGTAGCATAAATAATATATAATACATTGATACTCCTGACATGCATATATATCAGTGTTTTGTGAACACCAGCAATACAACATATGGAAACCTTTCTCAAGTTGAAACACATGATTGAAAATCCTGACACAAGCCCTTTCTCCGCTCTGTGGAACAGGCTACAGCTTGAAAATGTGTCCCTTAATTTTAGTGTTTCCTCTGGCTTAAATCAGTACCACTGCACCACGAGCCATCCCAAAAAAACTGTTGAACGGTGCAGAAATCAAACACACTTTCAGACACTTCAATGTGAAATGGCAAATATTTTGATTAACAGAGAGATGGTTTCTTGCAGATTTTCCTCCTGCCTTGTATTGATTTGTGGTAGTCTTATTATTTCCTATTATAGAAGGGAAAAAAACCTCCATTGAAAAACAAAGTCACAACAACAAAACAGCAGGAAAGACCAAGGGATGCTATTAATAAAGTGAGGGTCCTTGCCAAGAAAGACTGAGTTTTCCAGCAGCCATTTTACCACCCTTGTTTCTTTATTAAACTAAGCTGTTTTTCTAATGAGCCCCTCTCATTTCACAGATGTGGTCCCAGGCTCTGAACATCCTCCCATGTGTTTTGTTTTGCAGGAGGCAGCACAGGCACCTCCCCAACCACCTCCAGCACGGGGACACCGTCACCCTCTGCTTCCACTCACCTTCTCTCTCCATCCTGCTCGCCTCCAGCCTTTCATCTGGCCCCCAACACCTTCAACGTTGGCTGCAGGGAGAGTCAGCTTTGCAACCTCAACCTGTCTGACTATCCCCCATGTGCCAGAAGCAACATGGCTGCCTTGCAGAGCTACCCAGGGCTGAGCGATGGTGGCTACAACCGGCTGCAGAGCGGCACCGCTTCTGCCCCACAGCCCTCTGAAACCTTCATGCCTCAGAGGACTCCATCTTTGATCTCAGGAATGCCAACTCCTTCCTCCTTGCCCAGCAACAGCAAGATGGAGGCATACAGCGGCCAGTTGGGATCCTTCCCCAGCTCCCAGTTTCAGTATGTCATGCAAGCAGGCAACCCTGCCTCCACCTCCTCCTCTTCACACATGTTTGGTGGCGGCCACATGCAGCAGAGCTCCTATAATGCCTTCTCCCTGCACAATCCCTACAACCTCTATGGATACAATTTCCCTGCTTCCCCCAGGCTGGCGGCGAGCCCAGAGAAACTCACCACCTCCCAAAGCACTTTACTCTGCTCTTCTCCGTCCAGCGGGGCCTTTGGAGAGAGGCAATACCTATCCACAGGGATGGAGCACGGGATGCACATGATCAGCACCCCCTCCAGCAACCAGCAGACGGCCAATGCCTGTGACAACAGACAGTACGGTGCAGTTCAGGGCTCCTCCTCACAGATGTCTGTGCACATGGTCTAACAAGCCATGCCTCTCCTTGGCTTCGAAGGCAGACGGACCTTCATTGTTTCCAGGGGCAAATTCTTTCCAGTACCTTTTTGCCTTCAAACTTATAGTGGAACTAATATTGTAATGATAAATAAGAACACAAGCCATCTGGGTACGTGCCACAAAACCTTTCGGAAAGCCTCGAGTGACAGCCATCAAACCTTGTTGTAGCCCGGGGCCTCCAGACCTGGCACATAGTGTCTGCTCTTTCTGGACATTGCAGAGAGAAAGCCATGACTCCAACGAGAAGCTGGAGAGAAGCAGCTGAATATGCCGTTTTATGCATTAACTCGCAGCTAGTGTGAGCTCTCGGTGTGGAGGGAGCCGTGTCCCTGTGCTGTCTTCTCTGAGTCTCAAAGAGAGGCAGCTTCCCAGGGATTCATCCTCTGAAGCTGTGTTGCCTATAGCTTTAAAGACCTCCTTCTTCTCAGACTCTTCCTCACTGCTGGAGTGGCTCAGCTCGTTTCAGAAGCTCACAGTGTCTCATGGGTCTTTTTTTTTCCACTGTAGCACAGGAATGGTGCCAGGCTGGAGCTTCTCATCCCCAAGAGATTGCTGCATTTTCACCATGGCTCTCCCCAGCCAGCAGTTTCTTTGCAAGGGTTGAGCTTTTCAGCACCCAACCTGCAGACGGAGATGGGAGAGAAGACAGAGAAAAGTTTCAAGCCACAAGTGAGCGTGAGACATAAACAGGGACTGATCTTTGGAAAGATGCATGGAGGACAGTGGGGCCACGACCCAAAGTGAACTGAATGGATGACAGCCTTTGTGGGGAACGTGTCCCATAGCACTGAACCCAAATGGGAGGAAACTGTCCAGACTGAGCTCGTGGGGAAGTGCAGTGAGAGAAGAGTGCAGTGAGAGAAGAAGTGCAGCCGACCTCCCTCACCTTGCATGCAAGAGTTGCCATAGAAAACCGTTAGCATTTCAGTAACAGTGAGGTCGAGTATTTGTCAACCTCCTTCCTGCCACTGTTTAATCAAATAGATCATTGCCTTTTGACATCTTTCTTTTTTTTTTGGTTCATTTTCTTCTTCTTTTTTTTTTTTCTCCAAATTCTTTAAAAATAAGAAAACAGTTGTAGCTTGGTGTAAGCTATGCATTTAAGTTGTGTGAAAATGCAAATACCAAGTAAAAGAAACAGATATTATTGAGATTTGTTGTGAGGTGTTGTAGATAAATGTATTTATATGCCTAGTGAGGGATTCAATATTATGAATATAAAAGAGGGCAATAAAAATGGTATGTAAAATATGTATGAAGAAAAAGGTGTATAAAGATTTGCCCTATGCACGGAACTCTGTTTCTAAGTGCCAAGCACAGAATGCGCTAAATAAATCTTTGCAATTGTTCCCTCTGTGTTTTTCTCCATCCATGAAGCTTCCTCGGTGGTCTTCTAGAGACAGACATTTTCAAAATACTATCGGGAGTGTTTGCACAACAGAGGAAATTAAGACATGGTGCTAATATCGCAGACAATAGTAAAAAAAAAATAAAAATTCTGCCATCTCAAGAAATTTTTTAATCGAGTGCTTGGGATTGGTGAGGTGCCTGCTGAGCACACCTGAAATGTGCCTTATGGGCAGCTAGAGTGGTTTAGGTTGTTAAAGTCTAATAAAAAGCTCTTCAGTATTATTTATATATATAAAAAATAT
>VYZU01039777.1:3103-23289 GCA_013401355.1 Ceyx cyanopectus | reverse complement strand
TGACGCTCTGTGATTCTGTGAAGGCAGAATCTTCTCCTCCCAGACTTGACATGCAATTTCCATCTCTTTTGATACTTGAATATTTCATTGATCTTGCCAAAACTAAGCTCCTTTTTAAGTTTCTTTCCAATAAATCTGTTTATCTTGGGTTTTTTTTCCTCACTCTTAAGATGACCTCATTTTTACTTTATTCTGATGGTGGCATCATTTCTCTCACCTTTGGAAGCAGAGCTTTGCATTGGCTGAACATTCAGCAGCATCACACAGCTTGTCTGGCTACCAAACTGTGATACAGCGTATGTACAAGTCCTGGTAAATACATGGCAAATAGTGGCAGTACAAGGCACAACCGGTATTTAAGGTTAGGACAGGATGGATTCAACTTTCAAAAGAAGTTCATAAGTGTCTTAGGAAATAACTTTGAAGGAAACAGTTGCCAGCATTGGGGAATCCTGTCTTTCTGCAAATCAGAGGTTGCTGTGCTGGCCTCATTCAGATTTAGGAAATAAATCAGGTGTTGAACTTGCATTTCATGCCAAGACTAGTGATGTCAGGCCTGCCTGCTGTCATCAGGCTTGCTGGAGGGAATGGCTTCTGGAAGGGTGAGAAACATTTGCTTTGAGGTGTTACATCTAGTACTACAAGTAGCTAGAGTGTCTGTAGAGGGCTAGCACCTGTAGCTGTGAAGTAACTGAAGTCCTTTATCCTTTTCCCCAGAGTCCACAGAGTTAATGCCCTGTGTGGGGTGGTGGTGGAACATTTCTTCTGTGGCAGAAATGTGGTTCATTGACTGACGCTGAAAGCAGCCGCTTTTTCATATACTTGAAATTATCTCTAATTTTGAGATAACTCTGTAATCAACTGGAGATAAGCAGGATAAAACAACAACAATAAAAACCCTTACCATGGATTTAAATGTTTGGAAGGGGTCCAACTTCATTCTCAGGTTGATATTAGTCACTGCAAACTTCCTAAGCTTTATTGGATTGCAATGAGTTGAAGACTACTGTGTGAGGTGATGCCTGTGTTCCTGTGTCCTCATGAGTTAATTTCACAACAGGAGTCATGCAAGACTGAAAACTGGGTGGGTGAGCTGATGGGTGCAGGCAGGTACTGGTGAACTGGAAAACATTTGTTAGTAAGAATAGAGTTTGAAAGTGAAACAGTACCTGTGGATTCCTGAGTCATTATTTGCCCTCTACATACCTGTCTCAGCTGGGTTAACACAGCAATGTTAAGTCTACCCAGACCTTGCATGACATTGGATTCAGGAGTTTATAATTTGGCTATGTTGTCCAGAAAATAAGGCATTAGGTAACAGCTTGTAGATGTCCTTCATCTGCAAACAGATGCACTGTTAGATAAACTGAGGACTTTGCTCACAAAAGTTTTCTCTTTACATGTGTTGGGATCATTCACTCCTGGAACAGGGAAATGTTGTCCTACTTAATTTGCATTATTGTGATGAAGGATTTGAATATTGCTGGAGTGGATAATTAAGGGCCCTGCAGACCACCTGCAGGCACCAAACTGTTCAAGCAGAAAGGTGTCTTGGTTTGACATTAGCCCTATTGAATTAATCATCCTAAGTACCTGTATGATAAATTGCTTCGTTTGCAGGTAACAGGAGGAATATTTTACAGGCCATGACATGGAGCAGAGGCCAGGAAGATTCATGCCTTGTCACAGACCAGAGCAGGTGCTGAGAAGGTGCATTCAAAATATTTAAGTACTTGAATTTAAACCAGTTCTGGAATGTTGTCCATGGCCAGTTGCTGCTCTCGAATTACAGGGATAGGCTCCAAGCAGCCCCTCCACTGGTTCCTGCATTTACACCAGTTGTGAGCTCTTCTTCCTTACACAATTGCCTTCTTACTTTGACTCTCCTGTCTCCTTGTCATACAGAGGATGAAAGGAGCTGGTCTGGCTCTAGAGCTGGATGGTTCCTTGCTCAGATCTTCATGACCAAGCTAGAACTAACAAAAACATGTGAGTGTGAGGGACAGCCAGACATTTGGCTGTATATATGGAAGCATGCCCAGATGCTCAAACAGCATGTCCTAGAGATTATGCAGAGCCTTCATTGCCTAAACTACACTGAGGTCTGCTCCAGAGGAAGGAAACACAGATGCCTGTTATACTGCACAATTGTGAATCTAACCTTGGGAACTCTCAGCTTCAGCAGGTGACTTGACTCTAGTAACAGAGTTATTCAGAAAGCTTTGCCTTAATCCTTTACTCTGAGCAGCTTCTTCTCAATGTCATCCAATGACAGGACAAGAGGCAATGGGAGTCAGTTGGAGCACAAGAGGTTGAGGGAAAACACAAGGAAGAACTTGTTCCCAGTGAGGGTGGCAGAGCCTGGCAGGGGCTGCCCAGGGAGGTTGTGGAGTCTCCTGCTCTGGAGACATTCCAGCCCCACCTGGATCTGTTCCTGGGTGACTTGGTCTAGGTGCCCCTGCTCAGGCAGGGGGGTTGGACTAGATGATCTTCTAGGTCCCTTCCAACCCCTAACATTCTGTGATTTAGACAAGCAGGCATCACCCAAGCTTAGCCCCACGGAAATCCCAAAGAAGGTTTGCCCAGCAGCTCTGTGGTGCTCAGCTGTATCTGAATCTCTCTAGCTTAAAAACCTGACCTTATCACAGCTTTACTCATCTCCCTAAAGCACTGTAATTCCTGTTGGCTCCTGTGTGTTTTCTTCCATGTGGCATGTGACCTCGGGCTCCTTGTGCTTCTGACACGGGAACAATTAGGAGTTGCTGAAGACACTCAGGACAGGTAACTTCTGGCCACCACTTTTCAGGTATATGGAGTTTAAAGATGTGCTGACTCTAAAGCTTTCCCATGGGAAATGTAACGTGTTAGCTCCCCTTTCGCTCATAGCTCTGTGTCTCCTGAACACCACTGCTTACTACTTCTTTCAGGGGATCTGCTAAGAGGAAGACGGCTGAAGAAACGCAGAAATGAGCAACATCAATGGGAGCAGGAGTGTCTGTATAGGTAGGTTTGAGGGAAACTCACAGAAAGGGATCAAAATACACACAATTTAGAAGCTTGTAGGTAAAGTGGTGCTGGAAGATCTTGTGGCTGCAAGTCATTCAACTTTTTGCTCATGTAGTAAGTCAGCAGGCTCACAGAGCAGTAGGAATTCACAGGCAGTTGTATCAAGAAACAAAATGGGCAATGAATAACAGAACAGACAAAAATGCTTAATTGTAAGTAATTTCCTCTGTGTGGCTGACATTTGTTGAACAGACACATCAGGCTGAGAAAGAGAGACTGTTCTTTTTAATGCTTCATTATCTGAGTTCACTAGCTACAGAGGAAGAGGCAAGGGCTAGGTAAGCACATTCCAAGGAGTCTGGGGCAGAGCAGGCAGGGAAAGCACTAAAACTGACAGACAACAAGGCGATTATAGTTGCACTTCTTGTCATTCCAAGTGCCATCAGTGTACATTTCCACGCATTCCTCTTCCCCTTTGCCAGAAGGCTCATTTAAGTGCCAGTTAGTATAGCTCAGCTGTGTACCATCCAGGAACTGGAATTTGTGGGGAATCAGAGATTCCTTCATCCCCAGGTAGGCATAGGTGTTAAAACTCTTCACAAAGTACAGAATGGCATCGTTCTCACCAGGGTTCCTTGGAGTGGCAATAGACCCTCCAGCCTCTTTGCACATTTTCCATGTGGTCTGGAAATCAGCTTTTTTTCCATTGGTGGCAAATATTTTTCCTCCAGATGCTGTTATAATCTTTTTCAAGTGGAGGACTGCAAGATGAGGTGCAAGGTATTAATCTTTCATGTGTTTTGTAATTGCTGTCAATTGCAATATTTGCTATTTTCTTCCATAACTTTAGATTATACCCAAGAAAAGGAAAAGGATGGGAAAACTTGGAATAAAAGAGAAAAAAGAAAGCAACTCTCAAAAAAACCAGAAGAAATCTGAAAAGATAAGGGGAGGGAGAAAAAGTAAGAAACAAAAATGTGCAGACAATGAAGTAGAAGCTTTGGAGGAGAGAAGCAAATGGGGAAAAGTATATTATTCATTATTATTATTTTCTATGAGACTATGTATATGGTTTGTATGATGGTTTGCCAGTCCTTGAGTGAGTAGGATCTTAGTGTAGGAGCTGGTTATGATTGTTTTGGCATACTTTTAGGGTTCAGTTTATCTGTCTGTGAGGAGAATGAGATGCCCATGGAACTCTTCTGTATAGGTAGAGATTTTAATCTGATACATTTTTGACACTCAGCCATACTTCAGACACTTAGGTGTCTCCAACTAGTTATCAAAAACCCAATCCACCCTCCCCTCATCTGAGAGTTGTCACTCTCCCATCTACCAGTAACCAAAATACAAATGGAATGCCATAAACCTGCAGAAAATTCTGCCTTTTTCCTAAGAATCCATTTTGATACTCATCTTGTTTATGCTCACCAAACCAGCTACAGAAACAAAGTAAAGGCAGATAAATTACCTCCTTCGAGTGTGGAAATTTGATGTTCTAACTGATGGATAACATCTCCTACTGCATCACCAACCAGTGGTAGGACCCCTGTGAACAAAACCAGCTATTAAACACTTTGTATTTTAAATCTTGAATCACAGAATCACAGAATCACAGATACTGAAGTTTCAAGATAAAGCAGAGGTAATCATGTGAAATCAATATAACTTTTTAAATGTTTGTTAGATTTTATTTTGCTGTGTGTTTTTCTTTTTCCACACGGGGGATCTTTTCACACCTTGATCTTTGTAAGGATAGGGAGTACATTCCTGGAAACTACCTGCAGAACAGTGATGTTTATGAAGACTTGAACTAGCAAACCAAGTTAGTCTTCACACTGTGATTGAGCCAGTCCAGGCAAAACACTGGTAGAGTAAGTTTAGTTGACTTATGGAGTAAGTACAGTTGGCTTTTAACTGTGTCTAGGGACTGTTGATGGAATCATTCAGGCTGTTCAAGCCCTTGCTTGAAGCTCCAACCTAACATCTAACAAGTTTCTTCGGCCCTGTCATATGGAAAATGAAACCTCTGTGAATGGAACCATCCATCATTAAGGAGAGATTTAAGCATCTTACTTCATACAAGGAATTAGCAAAGATCTGTTTATTTTCTGTTAAGTAGAACCCACACCAGATGATATAAGATAGCACTAAGTTTGCAAAGCATTAAAATAGGTGCAAAGCTACATCTAGATAAAACTGGAGATGGTAATAGCATGTACCTTGGACAAATCCTTCATTTGGCCTCTCTTCAGGCAGGCGTGAGAAACCAGGCAGTGTTCCTGCAGGTTTACCTTGAGCACAGCATGGAAGCAGGAAAAAAGATACTCCCAAGATTTTGTGGAATAACTCTGGGGACAGCATTCTTTAAAGCCAAATATAAACCAGTCTGTTTTACACTCCCGTGCAGAGTCCTGCATTTAAAACCAAAACAGGGTTTCAGAATTTAGCTGTCTGGGTTTGAAGTTGTACATACTTTAAGTTTCACCCTCAGTCACATGAATGTCATTGATAGAGTTGCAAAATTAGGTTATTTCAAACAATTTTTTTTTTCCATAAGACTCGGCGTGAAAGTCTACAAGAGTCTCCAGACCACAAATCCAAAACACATCCTTCAAAACAGATACAATTATATGCCATTTTTCCAATGCAAAATCTATAGTTTCAGCTTTAATTTTACAGGGGAGCAATAGACACCTCCACTTTAGTAAGAGAAAGCCAAGTTAAGATAAATTGTGACATTCTTTATCAGTTGGTTTAAGAGCAAAACAACTGTTAATGGATATTATTCCATTATAGCATCCATCTTTTAAAATATCTCCACCACAGGTGACATCGTCTGTAAAAGTAGGTTATTGTTTTAATAAAAATGTTGAGACACAAAGAAAAATCTAAAATTGAAAGGTCTGTGATACAGTTTAATAGGATTCAATATAATTTAAATGGAAACTATTCAAAGATGTTCAACTTACCTAGCAGCTCCAATATGGAATAAGAAAGACTCATTAAATGGTCTAATTTATAGGGCATGTAACTTGAGATTCATCTTGTTAACTACAGGAAATACCAATAACATGTAATATGCTAGGAATTTACATATGGCTAGGAATATAATGAACTTAAACTTGAGCAATAGGGTGTTTTCTTCAAGAGGTAAACACACTTAAAATGTAAGGAAAATATTTGAAGGTACTTTCTTGACTTGTAGAAACACTTTCAGACATTTAAAAAAACAACAACCCTGGAGCAGAACAAAGACATTTCTCAATACATAATTGAAATATGTTTCCACAGACCAGCTGTGTAAATGTCACTGAAGATAAGCCAAAACTATTCACGTGAAATATTATATGCACCAAGAATACCACCATCATTNAATCACAGAATCACAGATACTGAAGTTTCAAGATAAAGCAGAGGTAATCATGTGAAATCAATATAACTTTTTAAATGTTTGTTAGATTTTATTTTGCTGTGTGTTTTTCTTTTTCCACACGGGGGATCTTTTCACACCTTGATCTTTGTAAGGATAGGGAGTACATTCCTGGAAACTACCTGCAGAACAGTGATGTTTATGAAGACTTGAACTAGCAAACCAAGTTAGTCTTCACACTGTGATTGAGCCAGTCCAGGCAAAACACTGGTAGAGTAAGTTTAGTTGACTTATGGAGTAAGTACAGTTGGCTTTTAACTGTGTCTAGGGACTGTTGATGGAATCATTCAGGCTGTTCAAGCCCTTGCTTGAAGCTCCAACCTAACATCTAACAAGTTTCTTCGGCCCTGTCATATGGAAAATGAAACCTCTGTGAATGGAACCATCCATCATTAAGGAGAGATTTAAGCATCTTACTTCATACAAGGAATTAGCAAAGATCTGTTTATTTTCTGTTAAGTAGAACCCACACCAGATGATATAAGATAGCACTAAGTTTGCAAAGCATTAAAATAGGTGCAAAGCTACATCTAGATAAAACTGGAGATGGTAATAGCATGTACCTTGGACAAATCCTTCATTTGGCCTCTCTTCAGGCAGGCGTGAGAAACCAGGCAGTGTTCCTGCAGGTTTACCTTGAGCACAGCATGGAAGCAGGAAAAAAGATACTCCCAAGATTTTGTGGAATAACTCTGGGGACAGCATTCTTTAAAGCCAAATATAAACCAGTCTGTTTTACACTCCCGTGCAGAGTCCTGCATTTAAAACCAAAACAGGGTTTCAGAATTTAGCTGTCTGGGTTTGAAGTTGTACATACTTTAAGTTTCACCCTCAGTCACATGAATGTCATTGATAGAGTTGCAAAATTAGGTTATTTCAAACAATTTTTTTTTTCCATAAGACTCGGCGTGAAAGTCTACAAGAGTCTCCAGACCACAAATCCAAAACACATCCTTCAAAACAGATACAATTATATGCCATTTTTCCAATGCAAAATCTATAGTTTCAGCTTTAATTTTACAGGGGAGCAATAGACACCTCCACTTTAGTAAGAGAAAGCCAAGTTAAGATAAATTGTGACATTCTTTATCAGTTGGTTTAAGAGCAAAACAACTGTTAATGGATATTATTCCATTATAGCATCCATCTTTTAAAATATCTCCACCACAGGTGACATCGTCTGTAAAAGTAGGTTATTGTTTTAATAAAAATGTTGAGACACAAAGAAAAATCTAAAATTGAAAGGTCTGTGATACAGTTTAATAGGATTCAATATAATTTAAATGGAAACTATTCAAAGATGTTCAACTTACCTAGCAGCTCCAATATGGAATAAGAAAGACTCATTANGACATTTCTCAATACATAATTGAAATATGTTTCCACAGACCAGCTGTGTAAATGTCACTGAAGATAAGCCAAAACTATTCACGTGAAATATTATATGCACCAAGAATACCACCATCATTTTCATTACAGACTAAGGACTTACTAGTGATAATTAGTGAAATCTTGTCACTAAAAGATGATCATAATTGTACCATTGACCTTTGGCTTGGCTGCTACATCTGCAGCATATACAGAGGTAACAGCCACAGAAGCACATTCTTACAGAATACTTTAGGAGAAGTTTTTATGTCATAAATAATAATGGTTTTATCCCAAATTTGCAGAACAGTGAAGAAAAAAGCTGCTCTAAATCAGTCCTGTAAGCACAGAGACATCAAGATGTGGACCATCACTGAAATGGAAATTCCTTGCCATGTGTTTTTAAGTCACTCCCAGGTGAGAGTCACTTCTCTCTAATGGAGACTTTTAGGTAAGAAATTTGAGGCTAAACTCCTGTTCAGTAAGTAAGATGAAGTCACATCATCCTTGTGGTGTCAGACCTGATGTTGCAGGAAGGGTAACAGCAGAATCATGTGAGGAATAGGTGCCTCCTTGAGGAATAGGATGGGGGAATGGGAGCAATATCCATGTTAGTCTAAGATACTACTGGATCTGAGCAAGCCTAGATCCCCTCCACGGGCACTGTGTACCTGTACTCTTGCACTTTCATACCTCAAGAACTGATGTAGAGTCTTTTGTCATAGAATCATCAAGGTTGGAAAAGACCTTTAAGATCATTAAGATCATTAACCCTACTCTACCAACTCTACCCCTAAGCCATATCCCCAAGCACCACATCTATAGAGCTTTTAAACACCCCCAGGGATGGTGACTCAGCCACCTCCCTGGGCAGCCTGTGCCAGTGCCTGACAACCCTTTCAGTGAGAAATTTTTTCCTAATGTCCAGCTAAAACCTCCCCTTGTGCAGCTTGAGGACATTCCCTCTTGTGACCTGCTGCACCACCTAGACATAGTCCGTGGGGCTGTGTGGGTTACACAACAAGAGTACAGAGGGAGCTTGCACAAGTGCTCACCAAGACTCTCTTCATCATTTACCAGCAGTTCTGGCTAACTGGGTAGGTCCCAGTGGACTGGAAAGTACCAAATGTGATTCGCAGCTACAAGAAGGTCTGAAGTGACCCTGACCTCAGTTCCAGGGAAGGTTGTGGAGCAGATGATCTCGAGTGCAACTACACACCATACACAGGACAGCCAGGCATTCAGGCCCAGTCAGTCCACTGGTTTATGAAAAGCAGGTACTGACTGATGAACTTGATCTCCTTGTATGACCAGGTGACAGGCCTAGTGGGTGAGGGAAAGGAGGGTGTTATCAACTGGTCCTTCAGAAGTTCAAGGTGCAAATTTTACTAACTCCCCTCTTTACTTCCTCAAGAATTTAAAACAAGCATTGAAAACCATCATTTCACTATGCCCAAGATGACCTCCAACTATTACCTGCTCCACAAAACCTTCACTGTTTACAAGCAATAGGTCCAGAAGGGCACCTTCCCTCATTGGGCATCTTCCACCAGCTGCATCAGGAAGTTATGTCACTGGTGTGCACAGAAGCCTGGTTAATTCCTGCAGCACTGTTTGTTGAGTGTCCTGGAAAAGGTACCAGTCCTGTGAAAAATAAATAAGCAGTACCCAGTTGTGTGTACCTTGAAAGAAGAGGGATTTAAATTTTACATTTGCATGAGTAACCTTTGTTTAAAGTTTCTTGTTAAATTTCAAGTTTCTTAGCTTTTGATTGCTTGACATAATGCTTTTAACATTCCTTTGGCTGAGGTTTTTTTGATTGATTTATGGACTAAAAATACCCAACCCAACACAAAACCATAGAACATGAGAGAAGCTATTACCTGGGATCAAATGAGCACTAGAAAAGGTCACTGGCAGAACCTGAGCCTTTGCATCCATGGTGAGAACAACTGTATCTGGAAGAAATAGCAGGTTAGGCAAGTGTGAGAAGAGGATGGCACTTGCCCTCCGTTAGTGGGTTTCACATGCAGACTGAGCCTGGGCAAATTGTAGGGAGACAGAAATTTTCTTGTGTGATAGATTCTGATGTAAGTTTAATAAATCATAAAGTTTTCCTCTGCTGATTTTCATCAGCATATTGACAAGTTGAAGCAAACTAAGATATTTTTAAATATTTTCATTTCTACTACACCTGCTTCTGATTGCCTAATAGAATATTCTATGTAATTATCGTAACTTGTAAATTATTTTCTGATCTTACTGAGCAGCATATCATAGAATTCCATCAAGATTCAAGGATACTGGTCTGATAAGGAACATTTTTGAGTGTAGAGGCAACTATTCTGTGTTCCCACATCTGTCATTAAGAGGTTTTAGAATTTCACTGCTAATGAAGCAAATTAAGGATATTCTAAGCGTAGGCTGTGTTGCACAATGTAGGTAAATGCAATGCATACTAAGGACAAGCATTAGTCAATGTTGCTTGAAGAAATATAGACACAAGAGTTGAATTTCAGTTTATGAAATTGGGTGTGTGTTCCTTCTATGAGCCTTTTTATTAACCTTTCCTTTGTATACTTAACCTCCTGAAAGTTGTGGGTTTGTTTTTTTTTTATTCCTTCATAGTGGTAGACACACCTCAGATAACATGGAAAATTGTTTTCTTTTTCTCTCAGTTTGTATTTAAGTGGCCCCAACACCACTTTTATTGTTTACAATTGATATTGTGGTGTTTTGTTTCCATCCTACCACCTCGTCCTGCACTTTCTGCATTTCCTTTTCCAAATCATTGTCAGACTGTCCCCAGCAGTTCCCTTATGGGAGCCTGGGAATATCAGATAGATCACAGAGCATGAGGCCTAGAGTCTTCTCTTAGAGTAGGGCTGAGGCTATTTTTGCCTAGCTTTAAAAATGGGAAGCAAAGAATTCAGCAAGATATAGATACCTGGGATGGCAAACTTCAGCATGGCTTTTTTTTTTTTTAATTAATTATGAGCAGTAATTTAGAACAGAAAGTCTTAATTTTACCTGTAGTCAGCATGACCAGTTCTTGTAAGTACTACCACCATCTTTCTCCACTGACTGACACCAATGATCCAAGTGGAGGTCAGTAGATATCTCTGATATTGAGTTATCTAGTTCTTTTCAGTTATCTGAAAAACACAAAGTAGACTTTTGTATTTATAACAAATAAAAAGCAAGACAATATCACTTCAACGGTTGTTAATATCAAAGTAGCATTCTAATGGGAAAGAGAAAACCCCTCACAAACCAGATGAAACTATTATTCCATATATTCTGAAGTTGTCCTCCATTACCTGCAGAAGGAAGTAAAATTACTCACTACAGTCTTTACTACCACAGTTACCATTGCTGCAGCCTCCTCAAGATACCCTTGCTGTACAGTTCCCTTTGGCTCCTGTTTCACTTGGCATCACACCTGGCTTGTCACCCTCGAGCTAAATTCAGCCAAACCCTTGTCTCTTTACAGGGACTTCAGGTCAAATCCAAGCCCCCTTGTTTGTTAAATGTTCTGCTCTAATTTCCAAGCATCCTGTATTCTTTGTGCTTTACACCCAGGCTTGTTTGCGTAACTGTAGGTTAATATGATTTTATAACAGTACATTTCAACTTCTGATCATGAAAATCACTTGCAATCAAACACTCTATGAGGTCCAGACAAACGTGTCCATTACACAATACTTCTCAGAACATTGTTTTCCTCTGGTTCATAAGAGTAGTAACAAGGCCATTAATCATTCTACCACTTCTCAGTGTGGTTTCAAAACCAGCTAACAAATTTCCTGGTGGCAAATATTTCTTCTCCTATTTGCACTCATTGTTCTTCTAAAGAAAGGCTGCAAATAAATGTAAAATGTGTGATTAATCTTTACCCCAGTTTGTATTTGCAGCACTGGTAGGATATTGAGGCAACAAGTACTGGTATTTTTCCACCACATATGTTCCTTCCCCCGAAAAGAATGGAGGAATAATGTAATTATTATAATTCTTTAAACTTGGCTTCAAAATTTTTAAAAATATTAGAAGAGACACTGCTCACAATTTATACAAGATAAGGTAGCCCCTGCCAGCCTGTGCCACATCCTGACGTTCAACCTATGTTCACATAAGATTTAATTTGAACACAATTTTCCCAAGAAACATGGGGTTTGTTGGTTTTTTTAAAATCAGATTTCTACAAAAATCAGGAAGCCATAGAAAAACACTTTCTGTAACTGAAGGTCAGTTTCTTTATACATTGCAGGGATTGATGCAGGGAAGGGTAGAGGTTTTTGATTGCTCAAAACTGCTAATAGTGTTTCTAAGCTAAAATATCTAATTAAATTATACAGTTATAAAAGAGGATATGACTCTAAACTAGAGGAGTCTCACTGAAATAAATATCCATCAATTTGATGGCCAGACAAAACTCTCACTCTTAAATATACTGTAATAACAATAGTATTAAATTTTTTTTATGTGATACACAATCCGTTTGCTTCAAAAGGGACTGAATTTTTGCAACTCTAAGTTGTACTATGACCTTACTTCTCAAAATCTACTTTTATAGCATTTGACATCTAGACAGGTTATTATCTGAATTACAGAGCTTACTGTTAAGATTGCCTTTCTGTAGCAAATTATTATAACTTAAAAAAAAAAAAAAGAAAAAAGAAAAACTGACCCGGGTATTTCCTTGTCTGGTCCATTATGTACCAGGGTTTATTCTTGCTCATGGCATTTTAGGAAAGATTTTATCAAAATTATTTATCTTACAGTATTAGAATGGAGAAACCATTTGTTCTGCTTCTTCTTGATTCTTCTGAACTCTCTCTGCATTAAAAATAAATCAATTAGTACATAAATGCAGAGTTTGGATCTTTGACCTAGGCTAAAATGCTTGTATTTCAAGCCACATTTGATAGTTTAAATGGATAAGGTAGTAGAAGAGAAGACTGAGGGGGGAGCTCAGCAGTGTCTGTCAATATGTTAAGGGTGAGTGTAGGGAGGATGAAGCCAGACTTTTCTCAATGTCATCCAGTGACAGGACAAGAGGCAATGGGAGTCAGTTGGAGCACAAGAGGTTGAGGGGAAACACAAGGAAAAACTTTTTCTCAGTGAGGGTGGCAGAGCCTGGCAGGGGCTGCCCAGGGAGGTTGTGGAGTCTCCTGCTCTGGAGACATTCCAGACCCCCCTGGATCTGTTCCTGGGTGACTTGGTCTAGGTGCCCCTGCTCTGGCAGGGGGGTTGGATGAGATGATCTTCTAGCTCCCTTCCAACCCCTGACACTCTGTGGTTCTGTGATTTTGACTACCAAAAAAAAGCCACCTCGAAGAACAAAATAGCTGTTTCTGGATGCTCTTCTGTTCGTCTGTGGAAATGCAAAGAACACACAAGTACCATTTTGCTATGTGTGGAATTTAATCACCTCATACGAATCCCCCATGATGCAAGTGCATTTAAAGCCTGTTTGATATTGCTTTTGTTGTGGAAAAAAACAAATTCCCTATGGGATGTTTGACACTGGTCTTTTTTTTTCTTCCCCCTCTGAAGCTCATCATGTTTAGGAGACAAAAGTCCATGCAAAAGAACATGGACTCATATTTTTATCAAGAAGGCAGGAAACTGGCAGTTTCCCTTGGCGCCTAAAAGGAACATGGCGGCCTGCTTCAGAGCAGCCTGCTCTGAGCCTGAGCATGATGGTAACATGGAGGCATTTCATGACAAAAACTGAGGAGTTTTGTTAATTACTTGAAAGGTTACAGATCTCTTGGTGAACCACAGAGGGAGAAGTGCTACCTAGCAGTTTTCTGAGGATTTTTTATTTGTAAGCAGCATGTGTTTCACCTTTTCCCTCTAATAGTGATGGCTTAAGCAAAAAGAAATTGGGCTCTGAGACCTAGTCCAGATGCTTTGCTTATAGATGTATTAATGAAAAAGTATTTTTCTTACCTGGAAAAAAAGCACCCAAGTGTCTTGAAGTGATATATTGTGTTAAGCCATTTGTAAGACTTTAGACATTAAGGATTTTGACAAGACATTAGTATAGTCATTTTGTAAACAAATGCGATAGAAATAAATTGTTAAGTAAAGGAATAGGATACTCCAAACCTAGTTGGAGATCTGTGTAAATTAATATGTAAATTTAGTTGAGATAATATAGAGTTATATTAGTAGAGTGTTGGGGTTTTTTTTCTTTATCTTCAACAAGATGGTTTACTATGCCACGTAATCATCTTGCTCTCACAAAGAATCCATATAGCTGACTCAAAAATTACAAACAATGTTTACTCATTAAAATACTAATAATTAAAATGCAAGAGGTGAAGGTAGTTTTAAGTAAACCTACACCTCTTTCTAGCAGTTAGTGCAGCTGGTTGGAAAATGTCATGGTCATAGATCACAAAGGAAACTGTTTTGTAAAGCAGGTTAACACACTGAAATTTATCATAATACTGGTTGTACTTTTCCAATTTCTATGTCCCAGTCCACTCTTAGATCAGCTGAAGTCCTCTACGTGATGCTGGACCTGGATCCTTTACTACCAAAATTATCCCCTTATCTCCTGAGTCTGAGGATGCTAAAGCATTCCAACTTGGCAGGGCTTGACATGACCATATAAATAGATCTCATCTCTTCCTCAATGCAGGCTAGGGAAAGGAGACAACACTGCCCAGAGTCAAGTCCAGATTTCTTTAAGCTCCTTCCACAGAGCCAGACATAGGGGATGTTGAGATGCATGTAGCTAAACTCCAGTGCTTCCTTTTTATCCCCTCAGGTGGTGTGAAAATGAAAATGGGTGAGCCCAGGACTTCCTCACCTCAAGGTAAGTGTGTGTGACACTTTGGTACTCATGGAACTTTAATGAGTTCACACTACTCACCAGCCACCCAAACTGGTGAAAATATTGTGAAAAGATGCTTCTCGACCCTAGCAGATTTGAGTAGTGATCTGGTTCTGTAATTGCTTGGCATGACATCAGCAGAAAAATAGATAGTGTTTAAACTGATTGAACTTCCAATCTTACCTGCTGCCCAAAAATAGTATATGGTTGTTCAGTAGGAGAAGACAGGTGGCCTTCTGACACTGAAATGGTCATCATTTTATGAGGGAGTGTCATGTTTTAGCAACAAAATGAAATCTTCAGTATTTTAAATGCATATTTCTATGTCCACATGGATCTAAAGCAGTGTTTATTTTTTTTTAATAGAAAGTAGCTTGTAGAATGAAGAAAATGAATTGTAACTAGCACCATTAATATTTTTATAAAAGGGAAATTGAAGGTCCTGCAGCTGGGTTGGGACAATCCTCATTATAAATACAGGCTGGGTGATGATTTGATAGAGAGCAGCCCTGTGAAAAAAGGATTTGGGAGTTCTGGTGGATGAGAAGCTGCACATGAGCCAACAACGTGAACTTGCAGCCCAGAAGGCCAGTCTCATCCTGCATCAAAAGAAGTGTGTCCAACAGATTGACTCTGCTCTGCTGAGACCTCAACTGGAGTCCTGTGTTCAGCTCTGGACCCCTCGACAAAAGAAGGACATGGGCGTGATGGAGCAGGTCTGGAGGAGGGTCAGAGAAGTGATCAGAGGGCTGGACCACCACTCCTACAAAGACAGGCTGAGACACTTGGTGTTGTTCAGGGAGAATTCTCTAGGGACATCTCATAGCAGCCTTCCAATACATGAAGGGGGCTTGTAAGAAAGCTGGAGAGAGACTGTTTACATGGGCATGTAGTGATAGGACAAGGGGCAATGATTTTAAACTAAAGAAGGGTAGATTTAGATTGGACATTAAGAAGTTCTCCACGATGAGGCCGGTGGAACATTGGAACAGGTTGCCCAGGGAGGCAGTGGGGGCTCTATCCCTGGAGGCATTCAAGCTCAGGCTTGATAGACCTCCAAGCAACCTGATTTAGTTAAAGATGTCCCTGCTCACTGCAGGGGAGTTGGACTAGATGCCCTTTAAAGGTTCCTTCCAACCCAATGCATTCTGTAATTCTACATGAATGCTGAATGAATCTGTGTGTGCTTCAATATGACAGAATACAAGCCCTAGACATGTAAAACCTGAGAGCACAGCTGCTCCAGTGAAGTCAGCCTCTGTGCATCACTTTTAAGGCAGATTAAGAACTTGGAAACTCTTCCACTTTGAAACCATGTGTATTTTTCATGTCAAATTTTTCCAACATCTCAAGTCAAACCTTGGAATGTTCCTCTAATCTTCACGAAGGTACAGTGCACAGAGACAGTCTGCCATGAAAAAGAAAAGAATTCTGAGCTATTCCCAACCCTCCAAAACAGATAAACATTTTTGATTAGGCACATTTTAATAAGGTAAATCACATATCACATTTGGAATTTTCTCAAGGATAAAATATAACATAATGTGAGTAATTTTAGATTTTCTGACATAGAATAATTACAGAAATTGCATAAACCCCGAACACAAGATACTTAATTTGTTCCACTCTGAGGTGGCTGAAAGGACATTCTTTAAAATTCACAGACTGTGAGGAGATACAGATTACAATTTTCATCATTCCAGCTCCCATCAGTGTACATCTCTACACATTTTTCTGTCCCTTTACCATTAGGCTCATATTGGTGCCACTTGGTATAATTCAGAGGTGTGCCATTTATATACTTAAATTGGCCTGCAGTCTCACCCTCTTTAATGCCCAAGTAGGCATATTGGTTATACTGCTTCACAGTACCCAAAATAGCTTTATTCTCCTCCTCGTTCATGGGTGTTGCAAGAGTTCCTCCGGCTTCTTCACAGGATTCTAGTGCAGATGCAAAATCAGCTTTCTTCCCATTGCTGGCAATTATTTTCTCTCCTGCTTTTCTAACTTTCCCGTTCAAAGCAAGCACTAAAACATGAAAAAAAAAACCCCAACACAGTTAGCTTTTTAATGTCCTATGGCATAATGAGTGGAAAGCAAAGAAAGAAATCAGGAGATGAAGAGAAAATGGCAAGAGGAACAGAGGAGGGAATACAGGGCAAGAATTAAAGGATGAAGAGGAATTAAATATATTTGAATTTTACCAATTCACTAGTTCACAAAGTATATTATTAAGCTGCTTGTGACCACCTGCCATTGTTATTTCCAAGACAAGACTGTCCCACTAACATTTGCTATGCACACTATCAGCCCTATTACAGTGTGAGTACTCTTCCAAGAAGATTAATTTGCTTCAATTTTAAGCAAGTAAAACAGAGGAAATATCATTATTGTGAATTCCTTCTCAGTTCAAAACAATTTACCACCTTTAACAATCTGGTTGCTGATAGATAAAAACTCTAACAATGTGGTATGAGGCTGAGGAGTTCCCACAAATCCATGTGGAAAGTACAACAGCAGTTGGAATATTTTTTAAAATTAAATCAGATTTGAATAAATTCACATTCCCGTTCCTGAGAGAAAACTGTTTCTTCAGGGAAAATGAGTCCTGATCACCCTTGTTTTTTTTATCTTATCCTGGGATAAGAAGATGGAGTTTTGGGATGTAGCACCATTTTAGGTGTGATTTTATTTCCTGCAAGTACAATTCTATAATTAATTTTGAGTATTGTAACTGATAGTGATCTGAAGAATTAAAACCAGGAAGAATTACCTCCTTGGAGCCTGGAAAGCCGGTGTTTCAAATGTGCTAACACATCGTGTTTGGTGTCCAGAGAGTCAGGCAGACCTACACAGATAGAAATAGAAGTTATATGATCAAGAAAAACTAATCTCTACTGACAGTAACAACTCCTTGGATAAAACCAATCATATTCCAAAGCTAACTAGTAGACAATGGACTTTTTTATCATCATCTAGCATAAAAGAAATACTTTCCCACATTTTTTTCACGCTGTCGTAAATCTGTACTAAAGCAAATAAAACCTCCAACTCTCTGAAATGGAGGTAATTTCCTTCTGCACAGAAGGAATTTTTCTAGGTTGAAGCCCTATGTTTGTCATGTCTGTGGAATTGGCTTTGCCAAAGCAGATTTGTTCCATTCTAATCATCGTTAGTGATCAGGCACAAGAGATTTTTGAGGAGACAACAGTTCCTAGGCACCATCCTATATTCTTTTTAATCAGCTGGGTGAACACTGTGTTTTTACAGTGGGATTNCTTTAAAGGTTCCTTCCAACCCAATGCATTCTGTAATTCTACATGAATGCTGAATGAATCTGTGTGTGCTTCAATATGACAGAATACAAGCCCTAGACATGTAAAACCTGAGAGCACAGCTGCTCCAGTGAAGTCAGCCTCTGTGCATCACTTTTAAGGCAGATTAAGAACTTGGAAACTCTTCCACTTTGAAACCATGTGTATTTTTCATGTCAAATTTTTCCAACATCTCAAGTCAAACCTTGGAATGTTCCTCTAATCTTCACGAAGGTACAGTGCACAGAGACAGTCTGCCATGAAAAAGAAAAGAATTCTGAGCTATTCCCAACCCTCCAAAACAGATAAACATTTTTGATTAGGCACATTTTAATAAGGTAAATCACATATCACATTTGGAATTTTCTCAAGGATAAAATATAACATAATGTGAGTAATTTTAGATTTTCTGACATAGAATAATTACAGAAATTGCATAAACCCCGAACACAAGATACTTAATTTGTTCCACTCTGAGGTGGCTGAAAGGACATTCTTTAAAATTCACAGACTGTGAGGAGATACAGATTACAATTTTCATCATTCCAGCTCCCATCAGTGTACATCTCTACACATTTTTCTGTCCCTTTACCATTAGGCTCATATTGGTGCCACTTGGTATAATTCAGAGGTGTGCCATTTATATACTTAAATTGGCCTGCAGTCTCACCCTCTTTAATGCCCAAGTAGGCATATTGGTTATACTGCTTCACAGTACCCAAAATAGCTTTATTCTCCTCCTCGTTCATGGGTGTTGCAAGAGTTCCTCCGGCTTCTTCACAGGATTCTAGTGCAGATGCAAAATCAGCTTTCTTCCCATTGCTGGCAATTATTTTCTCTCCTGCTTTTCTAACTTTCCCGTTCAAAGCAAGCACTAAAACATGAAAAAAAAAACCCCAACACAGTTAGCTTTTTAATGTCCTATGGCATAATGAGTGGAAAGCAAAGAAAGAAATCAGGAGATGAAGAGAAAATGGCAAGAGGAACAGAGGAGGGAATACAGGGCAAGAATTAAAGGATGAAGAGGAATTAAATATATTTGAATTTTACCAATTCACTAGTTCACAAAGTATATTATTAAGCTGCTTGTGACCACCTGCCATTGTTATTTCCAAGACAAGACTGTCCCACTAACATTTGCTATGCACACTATCAGCCCTATTACAGTGTGAGTACTCTTCCAAGAAGATTAATTTGCTTCAATTTTAAGCAAGTAAAACAGAGGAAATATCATTATTGTGAATTCCTTCTCAGTTCAAAACAATTTACCACCTTTAACAATCTGGTTGCTGATAGATAAAAACTCTAACAATGTGGTATGAGGCTGAGGAGTTCCCACAAATCCATGTGGAAAGTACAACAGCAGTTGGAATATTTTTTAAAATTAAATCAGATTTGAATAAATTCACATTCCCGTTCCTGAGAGAAAACTGTTTCTTCAGGGAAAATGAGTCCTGATCACCCTTGTTTTTTTTATCTTATCCTGGGATAAGAAGATGGAGTTTTGGGATGTAGCACCATTTTAGGTGTGATTTTATTTCCTGCAAGTACAATTCTATAATTAATTTTGAGTATTGTAACTGATAGTGATCTGAAGAATTAAAACCAGGAAGAATTACCTCCTTGGAGCCTGGAAAGCCGGTGTTTCAAATGTGCTAACACATCGTGTTTGGTGTCCAGAGAGTCAGGCAGACCTACACAGATAGAAATAGAAGTTATATGATCAAGAAAAACTAATCTCTACTGACAGTAACAACTCCTTGGATAAAACCAATCATATTCCAAAGCTAACTAGTAGACAATGGACTTTTTTATCATCATCTAGCATAAAAGAAATACTTTCCCACATTTTTTTCACGCTGTCGTAAATCTGTACTAAAGCAAATAAAACCTCCAACTCTCTGAAATGGAGGTAATTTCCTTCTGCACAGAAGGAATTTTTCTAGGTTGAAGCCCTATGTTTGTCATGTCTGTGGAATTGGCTTTGCCAAAGCAGATTTGTTCCATTCTAATCATCGTTAGTGATCAGGCACAAGAGATTTTTGAGGAGACAACAGTTCCTAGGCACCATCCTATATTCTTTTTAATCAGCTGGGTGAACACTGTGTTTTTACAGTGGGATTGCATTTTAATGGAAATAACTACTGGAATGGGGGTATTTCTAGAGTCCAGCACTGCTTGATAAGGATGGGAGTTCACTGTAAAGGTAGAGATGTGC